>JAMPIV010001596.1:0-87500 GCA_024509875.1 Oreohelix idahoensis
TATAAATAACTCTATCTTAGATTTTTCTAAAGACTAAGGTAGAAGAACCACTCTGGTAAAGGAATCCTTCGATGTTCTAACCCAAATAATATTGTGGCGTGCTAGGCCTGGTGGGGTGGGCCACTGTCCGGGTCCGGCTGGGGAGCAGGCACGTCGGTGTGTGCCAATCCTGTCCACAGATTATTTGGAATCAGTCCCCCGGTACGCGTACGGCAAAACAACAAAAACTCAGGCGCACGCAGCGGGGAACAAAAACAAACAGAACCAACGCAACAGGCAAAGGACATTATGGGGGCCAAGCAGACGCGGATGATTACAAACAGAATTGAGTCGTGACGACAAGTCCCGCACTACTCACCACTCCTTCACTGCATGTCTATTTCCATGTTTATTTTTCATGATTAGTTTAAAGTCACTATCTGCCACTCACATACAGTGAGAGGAGAGTGCCTCTGCCTCCAGAGCCCAGGCAGCTTTATCGATCGTCGATTTCTTCAGCGCGAAGCCCTGATAGCACGGCATGGTGAGGGGTCCCCGTTGAACAAGTGACGCTCTCTCTCACTTCCACCCACTCTTGGTCCTCTCTAATCTCCTTAGAGAACTCATTCATTCCAAATTTGAAAACCTCCTCTACCTCCTCTCCCTCCTGGGAACCTCTCTATCCTCGCATTCCATCTCTAAACCTCTCTTCACTCATCTCCTAGAACACCTGCAAGTAAATGACCAAAAAATAACCTCTCTAAACCCTGCTGGGGGGGATCGTACTCTACAAGAGTCATGGGCAGTCTTTTGCACGGAGTTTGGGCCCTCCACACTGTGGGGTGATACGGTACTAGCCTGATCTCGAACAGGTGAAAGTGCTTGGCTTGGAAAAACAACACTAATAAACAGACCTTAGTCTCCCACCATCAAAAACTCACAAGATATACATGGTGTACATAACACAATAAAGAAACCATTTAACAGAAACTATTCTTTTACTTCCGTTATTTAGGAGCTTTCCTCCGTGCGAAACTTCCCAATTGTCCCATTCCCATTTGAAACAACGTGGACAACGTAGATAGCTGTACGTACACAATCCAGTTCCATAAGATTTTGAAATTGCTGGCCGACTCCAATACTAGAATCCTAACCCCGTCCCTCAAGTGAAATATAAGTAAGTAAAAATGGAAGAAGAGGACCAACTGCAAAACACTTATTGGAGCGTCATGATGTTAGCCTATAATAAATGCAATCCATCCAACATCAAAGCCTGTAAATCAGAAACACAACAATGCTACTGACTCGTTATAACAAAACCCTGAACATCAAGGTGCTAATCCTACCCTTCAAAAAGGAAACTAACACACCCACAAAATATATCCCTAACAACCCACGTGAGAATTAAGTCAGAGTAATAACCAAAAATAATACAAAATATTGTAATTACTTAAGTACCACTTACTACAGCCCAACATGGCTTCGAAAATTTGTCTACCGAATCGACTTTATACGGGAACGGCAAAACTTGCACGTCACCACCACCGTAATACCCCTACGCGTCATATTTTCTAACTTACATAACCGTAAAACCCTGTCCCAACAAGGGGTACCACCAACCCCACCCTAAATACCATCACTTGAACCCCATTACCCCCCCAACCACAAGCATTGTGATCAAAGTTCCCGAGGTGCGGCATATAGTACTTATTTAACCTTGATAAAATCTCGGACTCTCGTGCAATTCCCCCCCCTTAACCACCCCCTGGTATAACCCTTAACCACCTTGTCCAATTCTAAGCAAACAACCACAAAATCTACGCACAGCGACCCGTACCAACCAAACATATTCAAAGCCTATACCACCCCCACCCTTTTTAAGCCCAATCCCCGGAAGCCCCCAGAAACGACCATTAAAAAATGAAATAAGGTGGGTACCCACAACAACCTACTGTTCTCCCCATCCTCCCTCTGTCGACAGAGTCTTTACCCCCACATAGATCTTCAAATGGTTGTCCACACAGTCGATAGCTGAGGATGTAAACTGTTATCATCCTCTTTTTAGGTCGGAGTGAGAGAGGGGTCCCCGAACAATATCACTGTCTGACAGACTCAATTCAACTGCTCGCATCAGACCAAAAACCACTGCATGGATGCAACTCTCCTGAAAGCTGAAAACTCGTACATTGCAAGAGTGTTAATAATGTAGGTGAGACGCACTTCTGCATCCACAAGGTCCACGTATGCCAAAAGCAAGTCAGCTAGCAACCTCACTCAAGAAGGTGTATCCCCTGTCGTACTATATCACCCCTTTCCCCAACTATGGGGGGCATCAGATCGTCCCCCTAGAGGTTGTATATTGCTGGATGAGTCAGAGAGCAGTCCAATGCTTATTGGAGCTGTAGCAGTCATTCCAAACTCAGAGCTAGATAACCCATAGATCTTTAGGCATTACTTGACTAGATTTCAACATACTAATCTATTCTAATATCATTCCGATTCTATAGTTCTTAATTATATACTAATTACAATCCCTGGGTATTATTCCTATTAATTGACTATCTTATTCCCTTGGACAAGTATGTGTTACATACAAAATAGAACCTGCAACTAGAGGGGGGTCTATTGTAGTCAGCTACTGTCCTTAACACTATGTACTTTGCTGCTGAATCACTAACCCACACAATCATTCAACAAACCATTCATCCAATACGAATGAGAAAACCACTGATATTGGGACACGCAAATATCCACTCAGTTACTCAAAAACTTTTATTCCATTCCTCAACACTCTACTGATCGACATCCACTCTTCTTCACCTTTCTCTCCCGTCAAAAAAACTTCTACCCTACTCCCTCTCCCTACCAACTTGCTTCATCCCCACACAACGATTTCATTCCCCCTCCACGCCCACTTTACTCAGCTTCCCACCCCTATTTCCTTCCTACAACTTTTTTCATGCGCCCTTAAGTCCAATCAACATTTCCACTTTTATTTATATTCCAATCAACTTTCTGTTTCTCCGACATTCCTACTATCTCTTCGCTATCCGCACAAATCTTCCTCACATTTTCACTTATTTCCCCTTTCCCATACATCAACCATCACACTTGTCCTCACTTTCTCCCTCTTGCAATAATTCATGAACACTGCACTAATCTCTATTCACAGTACACTTTCTCCACATTATAAAGTAGTATGTGTGTTAGCATGGCGAAGAAGAACCAGGCCTAGAGGTCAATGTCTCTTACACTTTGTTAGACCCACTCACATTGACTACTTAGTATAGATATAGAAACACCAGTGATTTACCTACAACTTCCTTCACCCAGTCACTTTCCCTCACAACAGATCTCAATTTATGACAACTGTCTAACTTCAATAGTATTAGTCCCTCCAGCAGAAAACTCCGCTCCCTCCCTACGCCCTTTTAGTTGTGAAAGAGTGGGTAAGGTCCACAATGTGGAAGGCATTTTTAGAGACAATTTTCTAATAGTTTGTCTTTCTATCTCTTCCCCTTTAAAAGCACACCATCACAAACCGGCTTGAAGTGAATCAGACGTCACCCCTAGACACTCAGGACCCAAACACAAAGTTTTACTGAGCCTAAACAATATTTAATAAACATACGCACACTTGACCTTACAAATCTTGTTGGGACATTGGTGGGGCGGGGGTCGGGGGGTCCTCTGGTAATTATTATTGTTTGTTGTTAAGTAGGGGAGGATGTTAAGCTGTCTTGTCCGCGTTCCATCTAATCTTTTATACTTTATCCTCGCTTCTTTACTTGTTATCTTGCCACTTTATCTTCCTATCATTCCCTTTTAAATCTTGCCTTCCTCTTCTCCTTCTTTGACCTGTTGAGCTGGTCTGCACTGTTAGCCATGAAGTGATCACAAATCCCTCAATTCCCCGCAAGAATACATACGACAGGACACATACAAACCCACACCAACCGGGAAACAACCTCCCCGCAAAAAAACAACGCGGAAGACCAACCACGCCGACCCCCCCCCAAACCCTTCCACATAGCGAGTTTTCACAGTTATCCTGGCGATGGGAAGTGTCATGGTTGCTACGTCCTTAGTTACCACTTGTATCTCCACGGTTTCTGTGGTATACTGATCTGGGTTTACTAGGTGAGAACTCACACCATAATCAAAATCTAATCCAGTACCATAAAGGCACTGTAAAGGGCAATTTTTACTATCTTGCAATATTTTGTAATCAAAGTATTTCCTTTTTAAGTGCTTAAGGAGAAGTCATTTTTGAGTTACTTCCCTTGAAAGTAGTTCCGTCATCTTCGATCGGACTCCGCGGACGAGTCTAGGCCTACTGCGATTTATTCTTTGGCTGGGTAGGAATAGATTGTTCTTGCTTCAGTATATCTATGGCCTGAATTTATACGTAGTGTTTGTATGAGTAGGACGAGTCTGTCTTATATATGGATATCTTTACATTTCTAAGTCGAACTATGTTGGTTGTCGCTAGAAAAGGTCAAAGGCTATGCAGCGGAAGTATCGCTAGCAAGGGGTGTGATTCATGGCTGTCATCCTGTCTGGATGTCGAATTTTGTTGTAGCAGGCCTATCGCCGAAAAAGTGATCTATAAGTCAATGGGGAAAAGTGATAGTCATTTAGACATGTTGTATGTACTTTACCCCAGTGTTTATTCTCTTTTGCCAAGGAATGGCAAAGTTATATTTCTCATAGAAAGGTAAAACCACAATTTATTATGAACTTGGGCTTCGCCATCGTTGTCGATAAACAGATGCACAGTGGTACTTTTGAAAAGAATATTTATTCAAAGGAAGACGACATTCCTATGTATCAACACTAGATTGTATGATATTATTCAATCACCTCTATGAGAGAAGCTATGAAGAAATGAGGACATTTAACGAATGACCAATTTTGGGTCTGGGTCCTATAGTGAGTGAAACTCACGAGAGAAGAACAGCCATGTTGAAATTCATATACTTTGTATTTATCGAGTGAGAAAAAGGGATGCCTGTACTATCGCTCGATGAACCAAGAGATCACTGCTACATGTGAGAACCCATGTCTGGGATTCCTATATCTTTATGGAAAATATATATATTGAACTTTACGTGAAGGGATATTCACTAGACGAGGTTAGGTCTAGGAGCCTTCCTATATATTGGTTATGGTCTGACGTGCCCAGTCAGTAAAGCCAGATGATTTACATGATGGAACTCTGAATGCTTATTTACGAATGCTCCATTATGATATTTGCCAAGCATGAATGCTAACTTAAGATGATATTCCTGTGATCAACATTATGCTGTCTATGTCGACATTTGTTCCTGTAACCATACACGTACTGTCCAAGTGTGCGTCCCATTAAATGTTATAAAAAGACCACCGTAGTTCCAGTACTTCTTGAATTCGAACAGTGTGAGTATGAGTGATGTACTACCAACCTGTCAACTCTATCGAATCATACTACCATTCGCGTTCTGACATTCACATACACACTCATTGTTTACACTCACATTCTTGTCGGAGCCTCATCACGTTCCAGGACAAGATAACCTGTATGACCAAAACTGTGCTGGGTTTAATGAGTTGACAATCGTTACACTTTACTACACCAGTCCCAACATCTACATTTATCAACTGGTGGACATTCACGTCATTTAACAAATAAAGCGTGATTCAACAACTAGTAGCCAGTATGAGTTAACAACTAAACAGAATTTAACAACTGGTGTGCCAGCTTCCTGGGTCAACCTGCACAGTGACCATATTGAGAAGTAAACTACTGAGACCAGACGTTCCTTGGGGTCTGTTACGACACACAAATACATCAGCAGTACAACTCTACAGTGATGTCAGCGTGACCTGTCCTGTCGACAGTATGCGGTAACTAGGTCAGCGTTTGTTGACATTTGGTTCGTTGGACATTTGCCATACAACTGACAGTGTTACACAGCAAGCTTGGTTGAAACATAGAACATTACACATCAGGACTGGAGAATATTTGACAGTGTTTGCGAAAGGAAATGTTATTGAACTGAGAAGTCCTACATCGATTGTTATCATTCACATCAACGATGGAGCTTCTATTTCTGTGTTGAATTTAAAATAATTAGACCAGAAGTATTTGTTTAATAAAGTACCACAGTACTGTACTATTAGGCAGTGTAACTGAGCCTTCTTTACAACACATTCTTTCTGCAACACTCTATTTACATCATATTGCCATACTATTTATGCATTTATGTATTTATGTTTAAATATTTATATGTGATATTTGTTTGTATCCAGCGGGTTGTTGTTTTGGTTGGGCGGTGTCACACAGCAGAGTATCCCACGTAATAGAGGGTCTGATGTGTGCGTTTCTATAGGTGCAATTTTCTTGATTGAAAATTTGCTGCGACAGCTGTTGCTATTAGTGTTAGCTGTGAAGACTGTACTCATTGTTGTTTTTGTAATATTCCTCTGTTCTTTAGTTTGTTTTGATTTGTTTGTAATTTGTTGGTCTACCCTATTCTATCTTTCAGTTCTATTCTCAATTTATATTTATATACTGTGGCGTTATTTGTATTTGTTATCCTCTTGCGGTTTATCTTTTATTGTTTTTCCCATTTGATTTATTTCATTTCCGCAAATGTTTTCATGTTCTCCTGTATAACTGTTTTGTTTTGTGCCTGATCGACATACACTATTTTAAATATAGTTGATCATATAAATTGATGTACAAGAATCAACTGATAGTTAATTGCTATTACTAAAGGTACACAGTTGATGATATAAAACACTATTTCTGGTGCACTGCACTTATATTATAGAGTGAACCAGCAACTTATAGCTGTTATTATATAAGGATTTATACAAGACCTTTGTAAGGCTTGTTTCCCACAGTGATTGGGATAGTTAAGTACTATTTTCCACAGGTTAAAAAGTTATCATACAAGGTCTTTGATTAAGACTAAGAAAGTGAATTTATTTACTTTTGCAAATTACTGATCTTATTAGACAAGATGTCTACATTAGATTATTTTATCACACAAGGCAAGGCTCTTGATAAGACTGGTCAGCAATTAGAAGAATGGGGAGTTGCTCAATATGACAAAGCATTAGCTGCTGAAGAAAGAAAAGCATTGATTGAGGAGAAAAGATTAGAAGCTGAGGAAAAAAAATTACAAAGAGAGTATGAACAAAAGAAATTGCAGATACAGACTGATGAAAAAAGATTCCAGATGGAAATGGAAAAAGAGAAAAGAAAAGATGAAGCTGCTGCAGAAGAGAAAAAATTACAAGCTGCTGCAGAAGAGAAAAAAATTACAAGCTGCTGCAGAAGAGAAAAAATGACAAGCTGCTGCAGAAGAAAAAAGATTACAAAGAGAAGCTGAAGCAGAAGAGAAAAAAGCAATAAGAGAGCATGAACACAAAAAAGAACTTTTAGCATTTGAGTTAGAAAAGTTAAAGTTAACAAACATAAGTGATGGTAATCAAGCATCTGGTGGTAATGGTAAACCCTTTACTTACAAGGTCAAGGTACCAGCGTTCAACCCTTCCAGTGATGACATAACATTCTGGCTAAATAGATTTGAACGCTCGTGTCGAGCACATAATGTGGACAAATCACAATATGCTAACCAGTTATCAGAAAATCTGAAAGGTGATTCTCTGACTAGTTTAAGTTTGGTTGAAGAGGCTGACAAAGATAACTATGATGTTATTAGGGCAGCTTTATTAAAGAAGTATCAGTTGTCTGAAGAGGGTTATCGGAAGTTGTTTAAGACAATGGTGCCTGAGGCAGGTGTAGAATTCTCAGAATTCATTGCAAGGACACGTCTTACATTTGATCGTTGGATTGAGCTATCCAAAACAGAAAAGACTTATGAAGCCCTTATGGACTTGATACTCAGAGACAAGATTATGTCAAGTATAAATAAACCTTTCCTCGAATTCTTACATGAGCGTAAACCTAAGTCTCTAAAAGAAATGGAACAATATTGTACCCAATACGTCACTGCACATCCGGACGTAGCTATTAGCAACAGTAAGGTTAAAGAAGGTATGCCAGTTGCTTCTGCAACACCATACAACCCTAATCACTCTCACAAATTCCAAGGACCTCAAAATAGGTTTAATAAAAAAGGTAACTATTACAGTTATCAGAACCAAGGTAACCAATCATTTCAGGGTTCTTCTTCGAATACCTGGAGAAGAGCTGACAGCCCTCGATTCAGGGGTGGTCATAATTACAGGAACTTTCGCAAAGGAAGTCATTCTAGAAACTATCCAAGTTTTCCTTCATGGAGACAACAAGATCATAATTACAGAGATACTCATTATAATGAATATGATGATAGTAACCAAAGGAGCTATGATTCAAACCCGAGTAAAGGTTATAATAGTGGAAACAATGATAAGTACAGAGGCAATAATAACAGAGGTAGAGCACAATTCAAAAAACATAAAGCTCATTACCAGGCGAACTCTGCACAGCAAGAGTCCCACGAAGCCTATAAACAAAATAAAGATAATGATGACTCTAATAATATGGCATGTGCCGCTTTTGATTTTGGGAGAGCATCTCAGTGCCCCCAATGCAAAACATTATTTGAGCCAACCACAGTGTCTACTTTAAGCTGTGGGCATCCTCTTCCCGCTCTTCCTGCGTCAATCGCGCATGATGGGAGAGGTTCTCTTGTCTTACACAAAGGTTTAGTAAATGACAATCCAGTCTCAGTACTTTTTGATTCTGGATGCACAACTATTGGGGTTAGGCAGTCACTCATAGATCCTTCTCATTCTACAGGCAAAGTAGTCAAATGCGTAACATTTGGCGGCACCATAGAGAAATACTCTACCGCTATCATTAGGATTGCTACTCCTTTCTTCACAGGAGATGTACACGCATGTCTTTTGCCGAATCCGATCGCTGATCTTATCATCGGTCGCATTCACGGAGTCAAAGAATGCACTCCGGAGCAAATTTCCGTTTGGGAAAATCAAAATATGCAATCTGCTAATGCAGTAGTCACTAGAGCTCAAGCTCTCAATATGCCTGAAACTTCATCTGTTGAAGATAATGAAGTGCATAACCAAGATGATCCCTTGGTAATTTCTCGTGACTCGTTTATAAAACAACAAGAAGAAGATCCGACTCTTAAGAAATTCTTCACTCTTGTAACGAAAGGTGATCCGAATAAAGATTCAAATTGTAAATCTTGGATTACAATGAAGAATGGCGTACTTGTACGTATGGGCAAGACTCCACTAAGTCAAGTCATTCTCAGATTCTTGTACCCAAGAATTTGAGAGTTAAGATCTTACAACATGCACACGACTCTCAGTGTGCTGGTCACATGGGTTTTTCCCGTACAAAGTCAAGAGTTCTTGCGGCTTTCTTTTGGCCTTTTGTGAACAAGGACATACGGATCTATTGTCGATCCTGTAAAGTATGTCAAGAAGTCAAATCCAAAGGTCCTCGTCATGCTGCGCCTATTCAGGCTGCAGATATTCCTATTCGTCCATTCCAGAAAATGGCGATAGACATCATTGGTCCATTCAAGATCAAATCTGCTAGAGGACATCAGTTTATCTTAACGTGTGTAGACATGTGCACACGTTGGCCAGAGGCTATCCCTCTAAAGAGCATTACTACCGCTGACATTGCAGATGCTCTTTGGCTTATATTTTCTCGGCTGGGATTCCCCGGAGAAATATTATCAGATCATGGCACCCAACTGATATCGGATACCATGTCTCAAGTAATGTCTACTCTACAGATAGAGAGATCTTTGAGTAGCATCTATCATCCTATGTCCAATGGGATGGTCGAGCGACTAAATAGAACACTTAAGAACTTATTAGGGAAGATAACTGAGGATCATCCTCAAGATTGGGATAGGGTTTTACCCGCGGCCCTCTTCGCGTACAGAGAGGTCCCCAATGAACATACAGGGTTTTCTCCCTTTGAACTTTCTTTGGCGCGCGACCGCGCGGCCCAATGTCTTTGCTGCATGATCTTATAACAGCTGACAATATTGACGATGACACAAAATCTTCTTACGAGTATGTCATCGCGCTGAGACAAAAGATTATCGAAGCATGCAAATTGGCAACGTCCTCTTCTGAATTTGCTAAGCAGAAGGCAAGACAATTTGCTAATAAGAAGAGAACTTTACGACAACTTTGTCCTGGTGACAAAGCATTTGTTTTGCTACCTTGTCGTGAAAATAGACTCCTTATTAGTTGGAAAGGTCCGTACGATATAATATCGAAAATTTCAGATGTTGACTACATCGTCGATATTAACGGGAAGCATAAAACCTTCCACATCAATATGCTTACGGAGTTCCATGAACGTCCTGACTATCTACAGCCTATTTTCCAGGCAACGGACGATTCTCATGTCAAACATGGTCATTACTCATCACTGTCTGTAATACAGGATGAGGAAACAAGTTTTTCGGATGTTAATCTTCCGCTTCCAATGATCCCACTTCATTCTAGTGAATCATGGAAAGACGTTACTGTTTCTCCTGATTTGTCTCTAGGAGAACGGCGACAAGTTTCGTCTATGTTACAAACATTTCAGGATGTCCTCACTGACATCCCTGGACAAACTCATGTCATTGAGCATGACATTGTTCTAACTGAACATACTCCAATTAGGGTTAGGCCTTATCCTATCCCTATACATTTCCAAACACAGGTTGAAAAGGAGTTGGATGAAATGATAGATTTACAAATAATCGAACCATCCACTTCTGCATATTCTTCGCCGATGGTTATTGTTCGAAAAAAAGACAATAACATACGTCTTTGCGTTGACTATCGCAAATTGAATCAAGTTACGAAGTTCGATGCTGAACCTATGCCTTTACTAGAAGAGCTACTTACTCGTCTTTCTAAATCGCATTTTTTCACTAAACTTGATTTGTCTAAAGGATATTGGCAAGTTCCATTATCCGAACGCGCCAAACCTCTTACCGCTTTCTCTACTCCCAGAGGCCTTTTCCAATGGAATTTTATGCCTTTCGGCCTTATGAACGCACCAGCTACATTTGTACGCATGATGCGTCGAATCCTATCGTATCGGTCAGATGTCATTGCTTATCTAGACGACATCTGTCTTTTCAGCGATACTTGGGAAGATCACTATTCAGGGTTAGTTGAATTATTATCAACTCTGCGTGAGTATAACCTGACAGCAAAACCATCCAAAGCTTGTATTGGCTTTAGCGAAATTGCTTTCTTAGGCCATCGAGTAGGTCACGGTTTCTTGAAGACAGAAGACCATAATATCACTAAGATACTTAACATCTCTATCCCTAGGACTAAAAAGCAAGTGCGAAGTCTTTTAGGTCTCATACAATTTTATGGACGTTTCATTCCGAATCTGTTTATTACAAATAAGGGAGGGAAACCTGAGGCCTGTAAACAGTAAATTAATATGAAACAAATATAAAGGTATGTTATCAGGCACTCGCAGGAAATAAAGAAGTAGAACACCAGACAACCGAAAAACAACAGACATGAGTGGCTTACCCAGGATTTGAACACTGGACCTTCCGTGCGACAACCCCGCCTAGCCATGCAAGCGAATCACACTATCCGCTCTGCCATCTACGCATCATCAAAAAATGATGTTCCAATGGCAGGTCAATAGTGCGAACCACAATACACGACACCAGAAGTCCTCCATGGGCAGTTCAGCCTATTAATGACGCAATCACTTCTGTTGTATTTCTATCAAGCAGTATAGGCCGAATCCAACAGGACCCTTAGGACCTTAATACTGTGTCCAGTAAATGATAGTAGACTAGAACAGTGAGAACAGGATAGTGGGTAGGTTTGGTATTGTACAAACATTTATTACAAATAAGGGAGGGAAACCTGAGGCCTGTAAACAGTAAATTAATATGAAACAAATATAAAGGTATGTTATCAGGCACTCGCAGGAAATAAAGAAGTAGAACACCAGACAACCGAAAAACAACAGACATGAGTGGCTTACCCAGGATTTGAACACTGGACCTTCCGTGCGACAACCCCGCCTAGCCATGCAAGCGAATCACACTATCCGCTCTGCCATCTACGCATCATCAAAAAATGATGTTTCAATGGCAGGTCAATAGTGCGAACCACAATACACGACACCAGAAGTCCTCCATGGGCAGATCAGCCTATTAATGACGCAATCACTTCTGTTGTATTTCTATCAAGCAGTATAGGCCGAATCCAACAAGACCCTTAGGACCTTAATACTGTGTCCAGTAAATGATAGTAGACTAGAACAGTGAGAACAGGATAGTGGGTAGGTTTGGTATTGTACAAACATTTACTGGACACAGTATTAAGGTCCTAAGGGTCTTGTTGGATTCGGCCTATACTGCTTGATAGAAATACAACAGAAGTGATTGCGTCATTAATAGGCTGATCTGCCCATGGAGGACTTCTGGTGTCGTGTATTGTGGTTCGCACTATTGACCTGCCATTGAAACATCATTTTTTGATGATGCGTAGATGGCAGAGCGGATAGTGTGATTCGCTTGCATGGCTAGGCGGGGTTGTCGCACGGAAGGTCCAGTGTTCAAATCCTGGGTAAGCCACTCATGTCTGTTGTTTTTCTGTTGTCTGGTGTTCTACTTCTTTATTTCCTGCGGTGCCTGATAACATACCTTTATATTTGTTTCATATTAATTTACTGTTTACAGGCCTCAGGTTTCCCTCCCTTATTTGTAATAAATGTTTGTACAATACCAAACCTACCCACTATACTGTTCTCACTGTTCTAGTCTACTATCATTTACTGGACACAGTATTAAGGTCCTAAGGGTCCTGTTGGATTCGGCCTATACTGCTTGATAGAAATACAACAGAAGTGATTGCGTCATTAATAGGCTGAACTGCCCATGGAGGACTTCTGGTGTCGTGTATTGTGGTTCGCACTATTGACCTGCCATTGAAACATCATTTTTTGATGATGCGTAGATGGCAGAGCGGATAGTGTGATTCGCTTGCATGGCTAGGCGGGGTTGTCGCACAGAAGGTCCAGTGTTCAAATCCTGGGTAAGCCACTCATGTCTGTTGTTTTTCTGTTGTCTGGTGTTCTACTTCTTTATTTCCTGCGAGTGCCTGATAACATACCTTTATATTTGTTTCATATTAATTTACATTCCGAATCTGTCCTCTATCATGGCACCTCTCTCTACACTATTAAAGAAAGGGTCGCCTAACATGGTTCACTGGTCTCATGAATGCCAATCTTCACTAGAGAAGATCAAAACTATGTTTTCATCACCACCTATTTTAGTGTTACCTACAACAGATAAGACATTTGTTCTTCGTAGTGACGCTTCATCCACTGGGATTGGAGCGGCACTAATGCAAGAGTACTCTGGAACTCTGCATCCTGTAATGTATATATCCAGAAAACTTAATGCTGCAGAAAGGAATTACTCGGTTTTAGACCGTGAATTATTGGCAATGGTTTGGTCAATTCTCAAACTCCAAAGATTCCTTCTGGGCGCGCATTTCGTAGTGGAAACTGACCAAAAAGCTCTTACGGCTATCCAAAGTAAGAACTTGAAGAGCTCGAGATCAACTCGATACGCAATCGCTCTTCAACCTTTTCATTTCTCGGTACGAGCTATCCGTGGTTCAGAAAATGTGATGGCGGACATTCTGTCCAGATGCCCACATGATGCCACTTAACTGTTAAATATTGGATCTTTTTAATATGTATAACTTTACAACAGTTTTTTTTGTTTCTTTACTAAGATACACATTTGTTATTTAATAATATAATGATGGTATCTCTTCTTATCTGTTTCTTGTTGTTTATTCACCGCTGTTCTTTGATGATTGTTTCTTCATAAATCATAAATTTAAGATTATAGTGTGAATTTTTGGTATGCATTGTATAATTACCAGAATTGTATTATACGTACATCACACCTTCCTGGAAACATTTATTCGTAGAGAAACAATTTCTCTCAGATTTTGAGATATATTCTCACCGGTCATATTAGGAATTATAGTTATTCCTGATATTTTCATCTGCGCAGTATTCTTGCGTTGTGAGCCTATTCTACGTGCTCCTAGATGTATTTAAAAAAAAAAAAAAATTTTTTTTTTTTTTTCCCGGGAGGTGTGGTAAGACTGTAAAGGGCAATTTTTACTATCTTGCAATATAATACATTTATATACTTATTATGTTCGCAAATATTTTGTAATCAAAGTATTTCCTTTTTAAGTGCTTAAGGAGAAGTCATTTTTGAGTTACTTCCCTTGAAAGTAGTTCCGTCATCTTCGATCGGACTCCGCGGACGAGTCTAGGCCTACTGCGATTTATTCTTTGGCTGGGTAGGAATAGATTGTTCTTGCTTCAGTATATCTATGGCCTGAATTTATACGTAGTGTTTGTATGAGTAGGACGAGTCTGTCTTATATATGGATATCTTTACATTTCTAAGTCGAACTATGTTGGTTGTCGCTAGAAAAGGTCAAAGGCTATGCAGCGGAAGTATCGCTAGCAAGGGGTGTGATTCATGGCTGTCATCCTGTCTGGATGTCGAATTTTGTTGTAGCAGGCCTATCGCCGAAAAAGTGATCTATAAGTCAATGGGGAAAAGTGATAGTCATTTAGACATGTTGTATGTACTTTACCCCAGTGTTTATTCTCTTTTGCCAAGGAATGGCAAAGTTATATTTCGCATAGAAAGGTAAAACCACAATTTATTATGAACTTGGGCTTCGCCATCGTTGTCGATAAACAGATGCACAGTGGTACTTTTGAAAAGAATATTTATTCAAAGGAAGACGACATTCCTATGTATCAACACTAGATTGTATGATATTATTCAATCACCTCTATGAGAGAAGCTATGAAGAAATGAGGACATTTAACGAATGACCAATTTTGGGTCTGGGTCCTATAGTGAGTGAAACTCACGAGAGAAGAACAGCCATGTTGAAATTCATATACTTTGTATTTATCGAGTGAGAAAAAGGGATGCCTGTACTATCGCTCGATGAACCAAGAGATCACTGCTACATGTGAGAACCCATGTCTGGGATTCCTATATCTTTATGGAAAATATATATATTGAACTTTACGTGAAGGGATATTCACTAGACGAGGTTAGGTCTAGGAGCCTTCCTATATATTGGTTATGGTCTGACGTGCCCAGTCAGTAAAGCCAGATGATTTACATGATGGAACTCTGAATACTTATTTACGAATGCTCCATTATGATATTTGCCAAGCATGAATGCTAACTTAAGATGATATTCCTGTGATCAACATTATGCTGTCTATGTCGACATTTGTTCCTGTAACCATACACGTACTGTCCAAGTGTGCGTCCCATTAAATGTTATAAAAAGACCACCGTAGTTCCAGTACTTCTTGAATTCGAACAGTGTGAGTATGAGTGATGTACTACCAACCTGTCAACTCTATCGAATCATACTACCATTCGCGTTCTGACATTCACATACACACTCATTGTTTACACTCACATTCTTGTCGGAGCCTCATCACGTTCCAGGACAAGATAACCTGTATGACCAAAACTGTGCTGGGTTTAATGAGTTGACAATCGTTACACTTTACTACACCAGTCCCAACATCTACATTTATCAACTGGTGGACATTCACGTCATTTAACAAATAAAGCGTGATTCAACAACTAGTAGCCAGTATGAGTTAACAACTAAACAGAATTTAACAGGCACCTTATGGTGACCCCATTGCATACAACATCTTCACAAACTGGGGGGTGATAAGGTTCCTGCTGTCCAGCGTTTTTGTCCTTTAATCCCTTGTTCCCCGTTTTCATAGCAGCGAAGATAGAAGGTTTCTTTTTACAAACGTTGGTGTTATGAGTGTCCCTCTTACACCATTTACACCATAACTTTCCTTGGTGGAAAGGTTTTCTTTCATCATATTTTCGGTCATTGAACTGTGGGTTTCTATCTCGATAGTCAACTCTTGGCCTATCAAAGTTGGGTTTGCCACGGTTTCCCTGATCTTTATTTTCAAATTTATTAGAATTTTGTGGGACCCTATAATTTTCTAAATGCTTCTTCTTAGTACCAGCCACTTCTGCCTGGCCCGCCTGATACCTCTCTGCGACGTTTAGTACCTCACCCAACTTCTCTGCACCTTGTTCCATGAGAAACTTTCTCAGGTCTGGAGCCATGGACTCTCTTAATTGCTCTATCATGATCATCTCTTTAAGATCTTGGTTCTTCCCCAGAGCAGTCCATTTCTCCAAATAGGTTTCCAATCTGGCAGAGAATTTGTGGTATGTCTCCCCAGACAAAAGTTTGGCATTTCTAAACTTCTTACGATAAAATTCACCATTCTTCTCATATCTTAACAACAAAGCCTGCTTTAACATGTCATAATTGTCTTGGTCATCCCTGCTCATCTTTGCAAACACTTCATAAGATGTTCCCCTAAGACCCTGGGATAACTTTAAACTCCACCTTTCTTTTTCTAACCCATAAGTGGTGGCTAATACCTCGAATCTGCTTAAAAATGATTCGATGTCATCATCTTTCTCAACAAAATGGTCTAAATGGAACCCCATGGCTGAGGTTGAGGCCCCCTGACTGGTAGTGGAATCGGGGGTAGAAAGGCTGTTGCTAATTTCGGAAGCATGGCCTTGTAATTCCAACTCCCTTAGTCGTAACTCGTGCTCCCTCTGTAATCTCTTCTCCTCCTTTTCAGCCTCCATCTTCTTCTCTTCAAATTGGAGCAGCTTAATCTCAGCCTCCCTATCCGCCTTCAATGCACTAGCCTCTTTATCAGCCTCAATCTGTAACCGTTTAATTTCTTTCTCAGTCTCTAATTTTCTTTCTGCCTCCCTTTCTTCCCTATCTCTTGCAATAAATTTGTCAACTTCAGCTGTTACATACTGGACCAGCTCTGGCCCATCCATACCCATCTCTTTTGCAGCCAGCACAGCAGCAGATCTAAACTTGGCAAGTCTGCAATTCTGTCTTAAGCAACTTTAATAATGTTCTAAGACAAATTTAAACTCTAATAAACAAAGTACCCACTATGATTAATTAATTTACTACTGGCCGTGACAATTCATCAACTGTTAATTTCCACCTTAAAGTACATTTTTCTTTATTATAGGATATATTTAACCTCTTAGGGACAATAGTGATACAATATTGAATTTGACAATAAATGATAATTTTAAATCCCGGGGCGAGCTACCCAATATATGTGGTGGGATTTGATGTTATGAATGTTGGTGTTGTATTTAATTTGTAACTGAGTGAGGTCAAGCTGTGAAGGCCCCTGAGTCTAACAATTTATGGGGTGTGTTCTCAGGGTACCTTTGTGCTACCACCCTAAGATCTCACTCAGAGTTATATTTTACTCTTAGAATAAATTATGACTACGTCTAAATGTCTAGGGTAATGTAAGTGTGGTGTGATGGTAATCCAATACACAAACAGACACACACAGATATTAAATTCTATGATCAACTCAACTAACACAGTGTTTTAAATTTGGTATTTAACCAATCTTTTTACAATTTATTTAGTCCTGAACCTAATATTATTTTGGTCAGGACTATCAAAATCAAATGAAATCAATATATATATATTGGGTGGGTGGGTGGGTGGGTGTGTGAGTGTGTGTGTGTGTGTGTATGTGGGTGGGTGGGTGTGTGTGTGTGTGCGTGCGTGCGTGCGTGCGTATGTATGTATGTATGTATGTATGTATGTATGTATGTATGTATGTATGTATGTATGTATGTATGTATGTATGTATGTATGTATGTATGTATGTATGTATGTATGTATGTATGTATGTATGTATTATGTACGTACGTACGTACGTACGTACGTACGTACGTACGTACGTACGTACGTACGTACACACACACACACACACACACACACACACACACACACACACACACACACACACACACACACACACACACACACACACACACACACACACACACACACACACACACACACACACACACACACACACACACACACACACACACACACACACACACACACACACACACACACACACACACACACACACACACACACACACACACACACACACACACACACACACACACACACACACACACACACACACCACACACACACACACACACACACACACACACACACACACACACACACACACACACACACACACACACACACACACACACACACACACACACACACACACACACACACACACACACACACACACACACACACACACACACACACACACACACACACACACACACACACACACACACACACACACACACACACACACACACACACACACACACACACACACACACACACACAACACACACACACACACACACACACACACACACACACACACACACACACACACACACACACACACACACACACACACACACACACACACACACACACACACACACACACACACACACACACACACACACACACACACACACACACACACACACACACACACACACACACACACACACACACACACACACACACACACACACACACACACACACACACACACACACACACACACACACACACACACATACACACACACACACACACACACACACACACACACACACACACACACACACACACACACACACACACACACACACACACACACACACACACACACACACACACACACACACACACACACACACACACACACACACACACGCACACACACACACACACACACACACACACACACACACACACACACACACACACACACACACACACACACACACACACACACACACACACACACACACACACACACACACATACATACATACATACATACATACATACATACATACATACATACATACATATATATATATATATATATATATATACATATATATATATATATATATATATATATATATATATATATATATATATATATATATATATATATATATATATATATATATATTGGTTTTTGCCAAAGTCATCTTAATGCGACTACACAAGTTAGCTGAGCGCATATATCCAGAGGCACAGTGTGGATTCCGAGCTGGCAGATCAACAACAGACATGATCTTCTCTCTCCGCCAGCTTCAGGAAAAATCAAGAGAGCAGAAAAGACCATTATATATCGCCTTTATAGACCTCACAAAAGCATTCGACCTAGTTAGTAGGAATGGACTCTTTAAAATCCTCCTGAAAATAGGCTGCCCTTCTAAAATGCTGGAAATGATAAAGTCATTCCATGACGACATGAAGGGAACAGTCCAATATGCTGGAAGCACGTCACAGCCCTTTGATATACGAAGTGGCGTTAAACAAGGCTGTGTTCTGGCTCCGACCCTCTTCGGAATCTTCTTTGCCTTACTCTTGAAACATGCATTCAGAGATGCAACTGAAGGAATATGCCTTCACATTAGGTCAGATGGCCGTCTGTTTAATCTTTCAAGGCTGAAGGCAAAGACAAAAATCAGAAGGGTCACTATAAGAGACTTGTTGTTCGCTGATGATGCTGCGGTCGTCACTCAAAGCCAACAAGAGCTTCAGAGCTTGATGAATCGCTTCACTAAAGCATGCAAGGACTTTGGCCTCACAATAAGTCTAAAGAAAACGAATGTGCTGAGTCAGGATGTGGGTGCTGCACCAGTTATCACTATCGATAACTATGAATTGGCAGTGGTGCACCACTTCACATACCTAGGGTCTACCATCAATGACAAACTCTCACTGGATACAGAAATCGACAGCCGCATTGGCAAAGCTGCAGCTACCTTTGCCCGCCTCACATCGCGTGTTTGGGGAAACTCTAAACTCACAATGAAGACCAAAGCTGCGGTATATAATGCCTGCGTCACCAGCACACTCCTATATGGCAGCGAGACCTGGACGACCTATGCTAAGCAAGAAAGAAGGCTCAATGCCTTCCATTTGCGGTGTCTACGCCGCATCCTCGGCATCTCGTGGAAAGATAAAGTGACAAATGTCGAGGTGTTGTCACGTGCTGGCCTTCAAAGTATGTATACGCTGCTTAGACAGCGCAGACTTCGCTGGCTTGGCCATGTTCGCCGCATGGGAGATGGTCGCATCCCAAAAGATATCTTCTACGGACAATTAGCAGATGGCAAGAGAACAGTTGGGCGACCACAGCTGAGGTTCAAAGATGTGTGCAAGAGAGATATGAGAGCACTGGACATGGATCCAGCAACATGGGAGGATGAAGCTGCCGATCGCACTAAGTGGCGATGCTATTTACGGCACCACCTCAGATTGGGCGAAGAGAGGCCCACACAAGAAGCAGAGGTGAGGAGAAAACGTCGAAAGGAGCACCAGGAAAATAAGCAGCTGAGGGCTGCCACCTCAGGGGCGCATTCCCATAGTCAGTTATGAAGGGGCTATTTATTATATATATATATATATATATATATATATATATATATATATATATATATATATATATATATATATATATATATATATATATATATATATATATATATATATATATATATATATATATATATATATATATATAATATATATATATATATATATATATATATATATATATAAGTTCAATTTAACAAAAGGGACAATCTGTCCAAGCACATAATTTAAATTCTAGTAATGGTGTTAATATATCTCTACTATTGTTTAACTGGTACTAGATGGCGGGTTGGGGGTTTTACATCATCCCCTGTCTTTATTCACAAATATTCTGTTCACTTTATTTAGTGGAAATGGATTTTAGTTTATATAGTTATATTATTGTGTGGTGGATAGTTGATGAATACCAAGACTACCGTTCCAGTGGTAGAGAGCTTGTACCACTACAGCAAACTCCACTGTCACACTTTTTATAATATTCAGGAAGCTGGCACTAGCATAGCGCCAGTAAAAAACCCTGCAACATGAAGATTTTGGTTTGTCTTAACATAATATCTAATCCACCAATTTCACAATTAATAATACATTCAAAATAAAAGAACAGCGTCAGATTTCTCTGACCAACCCAGCTCATCCAATCTAGATTGATGGAACAACTTGTACCAGTTTTCGTTTGCCTCTCCCCTAATGGCTGCAACACCTCTGCCATTATCCTTGATCTTTTTCCATAAAATATGATGGGTGATATGATCCTTGATGACAACCTACATAATCTTTTGGATCTACCTCTCTGGTAGTTTGTTATATGATGGATCAACATCTAGGCCCTGCATAAGTCTGCTAGGGACCAATGTACTTACAGTCGTAAAATATTTTTCATATGGCAGTATCTTCCATTCAAATTATTAAATAAAATATTAATAATTTCGTTCTTACCACAAATTCAATGAAATACACACAGGTACGATGATTTTGGCACAAATTTAGCTGTGCCGTTGCGAGACTATGACTGCTTTTCTTTAGTTATGTCTTCATTATATGATGAAGCAAGTCAAACTTCTGGTCTATCAATCGACCTGTTTAAGGAAACGTTTTTATTCAAATGGCGTCCAGCCTTCCAATTTTTCTTTCAATATCCCCTACGCTGGCCAATAGAAATCGGCGTCTATCAATTTTGAATTCAAAGTAAAAAAACCCACTGCAAAAATACTGTGTGTTTTTCGGTACGTTGGTTAGTCTGCCTTAGGCTTTACTTTGCCAAAATATATTTTTAGTTTCGGGCCAACCAATAACCTCTCTCCCTCTTTCTACTACACCCAATCAAAATACATGTACCCTCTTCTTCCTCATTTCAAAAATGCGTTTAAAAAATGTTATGGCTAAAATAAGCAGGCATGAATGTTCGTCAGTCTGTCCTAGAATACATAGTATTATTGCAATATCTTGGTTATTTAGTGGACGATTTTGTAAATTAAAATATATTATTGATCAGGAGATCCTATTCAACAGAACTATCCAAGTTTTATGGCCCTAAGTATTATAATTCGTATTTCCATATTTTTTCCATGTCAGTCGTCAATATTATTTGAATCTAGAAAACCACCATCTTTTCCCCCTTCTCCGACGCTTTTTTTTTCGAACTAAAACGACAATGTCTGTGTTTCGTCAGAATTTACGCTACAATACAGGAAATGAGAGCGGTGTGTGTGTTTATACATTTCCACTGCGTGAATATAAGGCGATGCAGGTATTGGCCTTGTGTCGTATTTTCAAATCTGCCAAAAGCCATCTCGCGCGTTCGTTACAATTTATGATTCCAAACAACGCATGCTGATGGTAGCATTCTTCTGTCTCTCCTTTCCCCTACTTCTTCTCTCACGGTCTTGGAACAAATACGCGTTGACCTTGTAAAAGTGTTATATTTAATTCTCAAGGACGACTTAAAAAAGCTAGTACTATTCATTCTACGCTAAGGCTTATCAAAACCGACACGATTGCGGGCGCGGGTGAAGAAGCTGATCGCAACCTAATATTTTATTTCTACCTTATTTTTACTAGATACTCTATAATGTTTTATCTAATTTATCGATTGTATTGAGGATATCAATACATTTGTCAGGCTTGCCCGTTCTGCGATAAAGTACGCCATCCTTAGAAAAAATGTCCCCTGTGCTGTCTGGGTTCCTTAGCCATGGGCAGTTTCCTAAAGCAGGGTGCCAAAGTAGGGTCCTTTTGTTGCGCTTCTTTAAGTTCCAAAGGTAACAAATTAGGCGCAGGCTCCCGTTCTTTCTTGGTTTGCCCTCTTGTAGTTACGGCTGCCACAATCGGCTCTTCCGGTTTCCCAATAAACACGTATCTACCGCCAAGTATGACTGGGTAGATGGGGTCATCCATAACAGCCGCTTTGATCACACCTTGACAAAATCAGAGTGGATCTCCACCAGTGCGATGGGAAGCGCTGTAGGTGCATCACTCTTAGGAACTCCACAAAGTTTGACGGTCTCTCCTGTCTCTTGACCGGGTTTAACCATGTGTCTGGCAACAATGCAATCATAAGAAAGCCCCATGTCAAATAAACAAGAAGTATGAGAACCGTTTAAAATAACAGTACCTCGCGTAGAGGGTCTGTCTCCCTCTACAGGTTGGGAATCACTGTCAATAATTCCGCCTTGCGAGACTGTTAGCAAGCATCCGATGTGTTTAAGCTCAGTATGCTCGCCCTGATCATTAGTCCCGTGCTCAGGGGTTCTATCTTTGCCACATTGTCCATTCTGGCTGCGCTGCCATGAAGGTAGGTCGGGTTGATCAGACTGTTTACTGTGGTTGGGGTAATTGTTTTTGTAGAATTTGGATTTTTCCGGAGGGGGGTTTTGGGGTCCAGTTTATCTGTGGTTATTTTGATTAGAAGCATGAGAAGATTGGTCTAGATTATTTTTCCGAAAATGCTCTTCTGTCGGTTTACGTTTTGAGGCCGGTAGTTCAGCCAGTGCATTGTGATATCGCTCAGACTTTTCCAAAATGTCTTCAAGCTTTTCTGCAACCTGCTCAGCTAGAAATCGCCGGGTGTCCGCAGACAAAGTGTTCTTTATTTGTTCTGTTATAACAAATTCATCAAGACCTTCATTTGTAGAGGGGAGCTGTGAGAGCTCTAGGCACTTTGTCAGATATCCCTTTAGACGAGATGAGAACTGCTGAAAAGTTTCAGAGTTCTCCTTTCTGCTGTTGCGAAAGAGTTGCAAAAATTTGCGAGCGTTCATTTCAAAGCGCTTTCTTCAACACATCATAGTTGTCTTGTTGGCTGCTTTTCAGTTTGGCGTAAACATCATGCGCACTGCTTTTCAACGCCTGAGAAAGCTTCATAATCCAACGCGACTTCTCTAAAACGTACAGTGTTGCAATTTTCTCAAATTTTTCTAGATACGTGTCAATCTTCTCATTAGGATAAGGGAAAGATTCTAGCGGAAAAGACATAGCAGTGAGATGAGTAGATTGAGTGTTAGAAGGATCAGTTAAGGAAGAATGAGGAGAAGACTCTCCATTGCTGTAGGTAGAGGCAGCACCACGACTTTGAACTTCTAGTGCTTTAAGCGCCAGCTCATGCTGTCTCTCCTTCTCTCTTTCCTCGTGATGTTCTCATTCTCTCTTTCCTCCCTCTCCCTCTCTTGCTGTCTCTACCTGCGGATTTCCATTTCCTCATCCATTTTCCTCTGCTGTAATAAACGGTCTTCCACTTCTTTTCTCTGCCCTGCTTTTTCCTTCTGCTCCACATCATATCTCTCAAGTTCGTCCCTGACAAAAGCTTTTGCATCTTCACCGTCCAGTCCCTCTTCGATTGCTTCCTGTCTGAGGATCTGCCTCAGCTTTGCCCTCTCGGCCATAATAAATCAGTGACTGAGACTTACTCAAGGAAGAAAAGACGAAAAAGGATACACTGGTTCCCACCACTTGCGAGAAATTACCAAAACAAAAGATGATACACTTTAACCTGGGATACCTCCTCCTATACTATAGTATCTAACTATCGCTGCTATTAATCGGCAATAAAGCACCTAATGCAGACGACTACGCCAAATAAATGGTAGTTAAGATTACTCACTAAAAAAAAATAAGTTGCTACAGTGGAAACAAAATAATTATTGCAAAAATTTAAGAAGAAAAAAAGATTCCCTTAAATTAAAGTCCACTACAAGTTCACCCCTGAAGACAGATAGGGTAAGGGAGGCAATTAACAAGACGTAATTGTCTGAACGCACTCCTTAGCTTAGCTCAAACACCTACTTCTTCAGAACCCTGTGAATGTTATACACTCACAAACTTTACCAGCGTTTAGTATTACAAAATCAATAATTAACATATATTCCGACAAAATCAACCTGTAACTCAAATGTATAATGCTCAATAATGCTGTGGAAAAACAATTATTAATTGTGTGGTCAGCACGCCCATAAACAGATCGTTGGTCTAGGGGAATAGTTATTTTTAAAGATACACAAAACCACGAGACAATCACACTCTAACTCTATTTCAGAATAAAGAAAATTACTCCTGAGACGAGCTGATATTTGCCGTTTCGTCTTCCTATTCTAAATTCAAAATCCCGATAGACGAGTCCACATTTGTCGTAGATTTGTGATAGGTGATTAAGACTTAGTCTGGTCCCTTCTGAATAGACATAGACATAAGTGATAGCTCAGTGAGATATGGTAAATAGAAATAGATTTCACGAGTGAGATGGAGGAAATATATTAGATTCTGTCTCTGACACTCGAGAAGCTTCTCTCAGTCAGTCTATCATCTACAACAGAGTTAGATTAGTCAGACAAATCTGATACAATATATATTAATATATATATAGGACCTCACATACCCACACACATAAGTGACGGCAATAGACGCTGTTACGGACTTCTGACACCAGATGTTACGGGCCACTTCTATCTCCAGATGTTAGAAGCCCGTTGGACGTGAGTTATTAAGTTGCTCTTCAATAATTCTTTAGGTATTATATTCATCTCTACCATTTCGGCTTACAGTTCAATTGCAGATTTAGAGCCGATATTGTGTGATTCAATATTATTATTTAATTCAGTGTCGTTCATTACTTCGTATTAATTCTCCAGCAGTGTTGTATTATTTTATGATTAAACTTGTATATAAATGTGATAGTCTGTACTGACCTTGCAAGGGTTATCTCAACAGTCACAGCACATTAGTAAACTTGAATAATTCAGGCAATTAAAACAAGTTCCACTGACGACTGAATTTTTAATACATGTCCTTTCTCCAAATGAATACCGAACGATTTCACACAACTAATATTGGCATTAAAACATAGTTTTTAGGATCTACTCAATGTTCATCCTACAGACATTGCACGTCTGTGTTAACCGTTAATTCTATAGCGTCCTTGAGTCTGCAACCAACTCTTTCAAATCCGTTTAGTGGAATGATTATCATTAGGAAATGATATCCTTATTTCATATTCGCGTATTCTGTCTATGTCCACTTATTCAATTACTTTGGCTTTCCTAGCCAGGCTTTAACTGCCATAAATATAATATCCTTGCGAAACGTGTCCTACGCTATTCGCGATTATCCTTGAGACACTCTGGTCCTATACTTTTGACTTGATTAGCTTTTCCAGCATAATCTACACGGATTTCTACGCTATTTATAATTCACAGTGGATATACCACTTTATACATATTCTTCATCAGTGGCCATGCCACATATATTATACACATTCCATAAGTGGCTCTGCCACACATTTGAAACACTGCCGGACGGCTCTATGGCCATACATAGACTGCGGTTACTAGCCTTGACGCGTCATACATCGATTTGCGCGATTTCTAGTATTAATTCAATTGAGGTGGTTCGTGGTGCACCCATGCGAATGTCTGCAGCTATTCACATGTTTGCAACCCCGAAACAGTCCTCAACATCATCCCCCTCGCTCCCAAACGTGACACTCGTGGCACGTGTGAGAGTGGTGGCGAAGATGTACACGAATATAATGTTATTCATCATTAAGAATTATCTAATTAAATCAACACTCATAATCAGAAATGTGGATTATAAAATTATATACATATAGTCAACTTTGGTCACGCCAAATGCAAAGTCATAATCAATCCTGTGACGAAAAATTTCTAGACAACAAGTCCGCGAGATTATTATCTGTTCCAGAAATTGGTATGATGGTAAATGCGAACTCCTGTAACAATAGGAACCACCTGTGTATTCTCGCATTCCGCATTGTTCTGGAAGTGATGAAAGTAAGTGGGCTGTGGTCTGTCTGAATATAAAACTTCTTCCCGATCAGATATTTAGACAGTTTCTCCAGGCACCAGACCACAGCCAAAAGCTCGCGCTCGCCTGTTGCATATTTTTGTTCAGCAGGTGTAAGCTTGCGTGATACAAACAAGCATGGATGTAGAATTTCTTCATAGCATTGAAGCAAACATCCTGCGATTCCGCAACTAGAAGCATCTGTTTGAATCACAAATGGTACATGTAAATTTGGTAATAATAGGATAGGAGGATTCCTAAATAAATTCGTTATCCTAATCAGAGCTTCTTCACAGTGCGGTGTCCACAAAATTTTTTTTGGACTACCTTTGGCCAGCAATCCGGACAAAGGAGCAGAAATCTGTGAGAAGTGAGGTATAAATTTATGATAATAATTGATTAACCCCAACAAGCTTCTCACTTGCTTCTTCGATGATGGGGTAGCAATATCTAATATGCGCTTGACTGTATTGTCATCGGGATGTAATCTGTGGTTACCTATGCGGTGACCCAGAAATGTAATCTCCCGACAACCTATCTGGACCTTAGAAGGTCTTACAGTCAAACCATTTTGTCGCAGTGTAAGAAGTAAAGAAGATAAACCAGTAATGTGGTCTTCCCATGAGTCGTGAAATAGACAGATGTCATCAATATATGTGATAACATCTTTTCTATCGCCCAGAAGGCGGCGCATCATGCGCACAAATGTCGCAGGCGCGTTTACAAGGCCGAAGCACATGTAATTCCATTGGAACAATCCAAATGGAGTAGTAAAGGCGGTGAAAGGCTTGGCATGTTCTGTAAGAGGTATCTGCCAATATCCTTTCGACAGATCTAATTTACTAAAGTAAGTAGCTTGTGACACTTGAGAAAGGAGGTCGTCCAACAAATGCATTGGTTCAGCGTCGCTAATTGTGATACTATTTAGACGTCTGAAATCAATACAAATACGGAGCGAACCATCCCTCTTTTTCACAATTACCATGGGAAAAGCATAAGGTGACTCTGATGGAGATATGACTCCCAATCTTATCATATCCTTCAGTTCCTTTTCAACCTTATCTTTATGATGTAGAGAAATAGGGTAAGGTCTTAGTTTAATAGGATGATTGTCTGTCAGAATGATGTCATGAGAAATTAAAGATGTTCTACCTGGAAGGTCAGTAAGTACATCATTAAAAGAAAGAAGAATTTCTTGAACTTGACTTTGTTGTTTAGATGACAAAGTCGAAGAAATTGTGACATCCTTCCAAGATTCGGAAGATTGTAAAGATGGTAAAGAAAACTGTAGAGGAATCGACGATGTAGTGTCTTCGTCATTCACTAATGCGAAAGAAGAAACATGAGATGAAGACTCAGAAACAGAGTTAATAATGGGAATTAACTCTTGTGGTCTTTCCACTGCCAATTTCAGCATATTGACATGGAAAGTCTTAATTTTCCCTCTTATGTTTATAGCGTAATCAACATCTGTGACTCGTTTAATGATCACAAATGGACCCTGCCATGACACCAAAAGTTTATTATCATCGTGAGGAAGTAGTAACCAAACTTTTTCCCCAGGATTAAAATATCGTAATGTTCTCTTTTGATTATGGAATAATCTAGATTTTTGTGTCGCCGATTTTATGCTATCAGATGCATATGTGCACGCATCAATGATTCTTTGTCGAAGTTCAATAACTAGCTCATAACTAGTACGGGTGGATTCATCTGCTGATGATCCGACCAACAAATTCTTTAGAATCATCATTGGGCCACGTGGATTAGAGCCATAAACGAGCTCGAACGGACTAAAGCCCGTGCTTTCGTGGGGGACCTCTCGAAATGCAAATAAGGCTGCACAAAGGAGCCAGTCCCAGTCATGAGGACATTCTTCAGTGATCTTATGAAGAATCTGTTTAAGCGACCCGTTGTAGCGCTCGCAGACCCCGTTCGTTTGGGCGTGATATGCACTTGAAAACCAATGGTGAATTGATAGCATCGACTCCACTTCCTTCATAATGTTTGAGGTAAATTATGAACCTCTGTCTGACAAGATTTCTTCCGAAAAACCAATGCGACAAAAAATCGCAAACAATGCATCAGATACCGACGCAGTAGTAATGGTTTTCAGAGGTATAGCCTCAGGCCAACGTGTACAAAGGTCTATACATATTAAGATATATCGGAACCCATTATTAGATGGAATTGATAACGGACCAATAATATCTATTGCTATCTTTTTAAAAGGTCTTTCTGGTACATCAGTGATTTGTAAGGGTGCCGTATGGAATCTGCCCTTACGTGATATGCTCTGACATGTCGTACATGACCTACAATACAATTTTGTGTCCTTATTGACGCTAGGCCAATAGAATTCTGACGTGACTCTGAATAATGTTCTTTTAATGCCCATGTGACCTGCCATGGGAGAGTCATGTCCTGTCTGTAATACCAATGGTCTATATTCTTTTGGAACAACCATCTGATGAATAATAGAAATACCATCATCATAGTATCTTGTTAATATGGACTTCTTTATATGAAACCAATGTTGTGATGATCTCGTATGTTTAATAACTTTTTTCTCTGCTAGCGCAAATAAACGCTGTAAACTTGGATCATTTCTTTGTTTTACTGCAAACGCCGCTGGTGATTCAGCAACGACGTGTGGAGACATAATTGTCTCGAATACATGTGTAGGTGAGGTGGCCATATCTGTAGCCAGCTGTTGTGCTCTGGTGACAACAGCATTTGCCACCAGTGGGTGAGATTCAACCCATCTTGCTATCTCATCTGGAGTGCAATTTCTAACTCCAGGTATGTTACCTAATATTATCTCAGCCACGGGAGCTCTTAAGCCGCAGGCATAAACAGTACCTGTGTAAAAAGGTGTGTCGATATAGACACGTGCTACTGGGAATTTCTCCACATTCCCACCAAAAGTAATACATTTCACAGTTTTACCTGTGAATGCAGAGGGCTCGATAAGCGAGTGCTGTATCCCGATAGTGGAACATCCGCTGTCTTGCAAAACTCTTACCTCTTTTCCATATAAAAATCCCCTATGGTATGTGAGACGTCCTAAATTCTCACAAGCAGACATAGAAGACATAGTGTGTCCTCAACGAAGTGTCTTTTTCCTATCTGATATCAGATGTGATTGACAAATATAACAAGAGTCATCTAACATACCACATGAATTAGCATGTTTGTTCTCATCGCTATCATGATCTCTTTTGTCAGTACATGCATTAGCATGACTATGTTTGTCATTGTTCTTCGCGGAAGATCTAGAATGACCTGCCTTCTTTTTGAATGCCTTTTTCTTATCATAATAAAAATCTGTTGACTCAGCGTTATCATCACTCTTGTTGTAAGATGATCTATGATCATCGTAATCTCTATGATACTGTCTGTGATAATCATCATGACCCCTATCTTTGTGGCCTCCACGATCATGAGGTGAATAGCCTCGATAACTCCGACGGTAGAATATTGAAGGAGAGCGATAACGAGGGAAGTTGTAAGACCCCCCGATATTCTTGACGAAAATTTGTACGATATCGTCCGTCAACGCTCTTCGATCTAGGTCGGTGATCATAAGATCTATGATCGTGGAGTGCTGAGCGCGTAGGTATAGGATCTCGAGGAAAAGATTTATTTACATCCTTGTTTGGATGTGCCGTGACAAAGTTTCTACCAAATTTTTCGTATTCTTCAATAGAGTTGGGGTGTCTCTCCTGTAGGAATGACTCTAATTCATGACTACACGAGGATAGCACTTTATCTCGTAGCATGAGATCCATCAACCCTTTATATGATTTGGTAATACCTGACAAATCTATCCATCTATTGAAAAAAAAAATGTTTAATGGAAGCAATAAATTCCCCAAAGTCAGCTTCCTTATTTGGCTTAGCCGCATGGAAACGATCTCAAAATCGAGATTCAGTTAACTGGAAGCGTCTAAGAAGTACTTCTTTTACGACATCAAAATCGTTTCTGCTTTTCTCATCCAGATTCATGAAAACTTTGAGTGAGTCCCCGGTCAAAAAATCAACCAAAAGACTACTCCATCTTTCCTTAGGTATATTTAAACCTGTAACTTTCATAATAAATCTGGATAAAAAAGAATCCACACAATCTCTAGACCGATCGAAATGTGGTATTTTCAATTTTGGGAAAAATACATTTGAATTAGCTGAAGGCCTAGACTGATCTGATTGTACCTTAGCTAATTCTACCGCCCTTTCTTTCTCAGCATTTAGTCTTAAAGCCTCAAGCTCCATAGCATGTTTATGAGCTTGGTCCAATTGGAGAAGTTCCATTTTTCTTATTTCCATTTTCTGTCTTTCCAATTCTCTCTCTTTTTCTTGTTGAGACATTTCTTTTTCTTTATGAGCCATTTCTTTTTCTTTAAGTTCTTTTTGTAATTCTCTCTCTTTATCTTGTTGAGCCAATTCTTTTTCCATGTTCTCCTTTTCTAATTCTATTTCTTTTTCTTTTTGAGCCATTTACTTTTCTTTAAGTTCTTTTTGTTGGGCTAATTCCAACTTTTTAAGTTCACGTTGTTCAATTCTCTCCAGTTGAGATAAATGCTTTTCATATCTATTCTCAGCATAAAGTTCAAGATCAGATCCCGATTTACCTAGGCTCTGTCCAATTTTAATAAAATCTTCTAACGTAGACATGGTGATACGTTTCTCAGTTACTTATATAAGTATATTATTTGTGAGCAAATTTATTATGAATATGTGATATCAGTAAATCCAATGTAACTATGATTTATAATGTATGCCAGAGACAAGCACAGGTGACAATAGACAATGGATGGAACAAGCAAATGAAATACAATGAAATGATATGTTCATTTGTACGACACCTTCAAATAGATATAAAGAAACTAAGTAGGAACTGGACATATTAATAAGAGAAAATGAAATGATTAAATAACATTACAAAAATATTACGATACAAGTTGTCTTTAAATTAACGACGAGACAAGAGATTTTAGATCACAGACGAATAAAATTGAACAATACGGAAACTAGGTTATGCAAATTAAAAATGACGTAGGCACGTGACGTCACAACTAACACAAAAAATATGTTTGTATTGCGAACTGAGGCTTCAGTTAATTTATATCCTAACAAAAGAGTTAGTTCCTCAGTCAGCAAATACAATCATTTAACCCTAAAAGTCGTTATTCTTACTAGAATTTTTCCGCAAGGAAATATATTCGAGTACAGAATAAGCCCTAACCAACCGTCCCACGTATATACATAAAACACATAGGTTTTATACACATAATGATACTGAGTAGAACTGCAAATAAAACAGGCAAGTGACAGTGGAGAAAAATTGAAGGCCAAAGCTAGCCAACTGGACAACACAATCTAGTCAAGAACTCTAATTTAGACAAGAACTGATCTTAATACGATCCCTCCATTGTGATTTGTGAAAACCACAACAAGATTCACACAGCTGTTCGAGTCGTCCCGAATGAGTAGCCAACGTCCGGTTGACTGAAGATACTACGTTCACATTTAGTATCGAACGAATTTATGTCGAAATACTTTCCCGGTTGATCTGGACGTACAGCAAGGGTATGGCTGGTATTTACTGGTCACTGGGTCGGTTCAGGATCAACGAATTGAAGAAGTAAACTCAAGTTACCTCAGCGCTGAAAGTGACCGTTAGCAGGAATCTTGATTCGACCTTGACATTCGTAGGTTTCTGTGCGTACTTGAGTTGCCAAATTTGACTTGCGTCTTGAATAAAATTATTCGAACTATTCAATTTCCACTGTGACTTTGTCCGTTCCGAACTGAAATGTTCTTGTAGTTGTTTCAACCGAAATGTTTCCCAACTTGAGCCTGACACATGAACGTTAGTTCGTCGAATTGGGTAACGGAGAAGATGAATTCTACACTTCTGACACCAGATGTTACGGACTTCTGACACCAGATGTTACGGGCCGCTTCTATCTCCAGATGTTAGAAGCCCGTTGGACGTGAGTTATTAAGTTGCTCTTCAATAATTCTTTAGGTATTATATTCATCTCTACCATTTCGGCTTACAGTTCAATTGCAGATTTAGAGCCGATATTGTGTGATTCAATATTATTATTTAATTCAGTGTCGTTCATTACTTCGTATTAATTCTCCAGCAGTGTTGTATTATTTTATGATTAAACTTGTATATAAATGTGATAGTCTGTACTGACATTGCAAGGGTTATCTCAACAGTCACAGCACATTAGTAAACTTGAATAATTCAGGCAATTAAAACAAGTTCCACTGACGACTGAATTTTTAATACATGTCCTTTCTCCAAATGAATACCGAACGATTTCACACAACTAATATTGGCATTAAAACATAGTTTTTAGGATCTACTCAATGTTCATCCTACAGACATTGCACGTCTGTGTTAAGCGTTAATTCTATAGCGTCCTTGAGTCTGCAACCAACTCTTTCAAATCCGTTTAGTGGAATGATTATCATTAGGAAATGATATCCTTATTTCATATTCGCGTATTCTGTCTATGTCCACTTATTCAATTACTTTGGCTTTCCTAGCCAGGCTTTAACTGCCATAAATATAATATCCTTGCGAAACGTGTCCTACGCTATTCACGATTATCCTTGAGACACTCTGGTCCTATACTTTTGACTTGATTAGCTTTTCCAGCATAATCTACACGGATTTCTACGCTATTTATAATTCACAGTGGATATACCTTTTTATACATATTCTTCATCAGTGGCCATGCCACATATATTATACACATTCCATAAGTGGCTCTGCCACATATTTGGAACACCGCCGGACGGCTCTATGGCCACACATAGACTGCGGTTACTAGCCTTGACGCGTCATACCTCGATTTGCGCGATTTCTAGTATTAATTCAATTGAGGTGGTTCGTGGTGCACCCATGCGAATGTCTGCAGCTATTCACATGTTTGCAACCCCGAAACAGTCCTCAACAGACGCACAAACGTGAAACTATGACAATGAAAAAAATGGATATTTGGGAACGAACTGACCACCACACTGATTAAGTTTAATTGGGAAGTTTAATTATCAAATAAACCTCCTTCACAACACATAAAAAAATTACATTTAAGCATATACAAATAGTCATAAAGTCAATGAATTGCTACAAGAATGATAGACCCATTAGTACGATCTTTTTCCCCGATGTATAGCCCACAGTCCTGTTAGAAGGAAAGTGATAGCCACAAAGAGTCACGGATACATATGATTTAGCCTAAGATTTCCCTTTAAAGGTATGAACAGACTTGGATACTCTGATCTATCCTAAGGAAAATTATTGTTAGCAACAAAACAAACTTGCATAAAGAAATTTAAGACAGCAAAAATGGGTGCCAAAATACAACAATAAAGGAATTACTCAGACCTGCAATCACTCTAGTCAGTCAGCCGTGATCACGTGTTTTCATGCATACTTACGGCTTTGGTAGCAACTTCTGGAAACACAATTTTTAAGACATGCACATACAGAATCTTCAATGGTAGCCGTGGCCAAGACAACCCCAGTTCCAAAAAAGACGGGTTGAATTCACTGCTTCAGGGAACGTTACCATGGTTCTACTTATTTTAGGATATCTGGTTCTGTCACATTAAAATTGTCCAGGCACGAACGTTAACAGCGAGCACAGTGTCAATAGCTTAGGTTTCTAGTAATGAGGAATGTCAGGTCGGATGCCTTATCTCAGTATAGGAATTTAGTTGGTCACACCACCACTTGTCAACAGTGTCGGAAACGTTATTGATTGTAATATCTTACTTGCCACAAAGGCTGAAAATGTACTTGAGAGTTTGTGAAGAAATATTATCTGGCTCAAAGGCACAGTATAAGCATTTAGTCTTTAATAAAACCGTTAGTGAGAGTTGTACTCTGTCTATTTATGGATACACGCGCACTGTCAGACAGATGTTAACTTGTAAACCCACGTGGTTAAAGATAAAAATGTATCTTCTCTCAATGGTACTCAAACGCTGGCAAAGTTGGGTCACCCCAGTTTCACTGAATAAAGAAAAACACATATATAAAATACTTATACATACTATGTACTCGGTTATAACTTACATTATAAACTGCAAGCGTAGAGCTTGTCTTATCATTTAACACTCCCGTGAAATAAGTTATATTCATAAAATCAGTCATCATGAATTAGAAATACATACTTATTTCGTCAATACTCAATGATGAATCGATGCTGATATAGGTTAGTTTTAACATATTCTCGACTGGTTATTAGCAGTTAAATTAAATTCGTTACAGCTGCATAAGTTTAAGCTAGAAATTATAATTTATTCTGCTTTCCACTGAAACACGTCCCTAGAGAATACAACAGACTTATAAATTAATTTCTTCTGCACAAAAGAAACTAGTGAAATATAACAGGCGATTTATCACTAAAACACTCAATTCTACTACATATATAATAATCACCTCCACACAGAACTACAGGCGATCGCACAAACTTAGAATGATACGCTTATATTTATTGGTAGTCTAGAAGCTCGGCAAAATTTCCGAAGCAAACTCAGACTTCGTTATACAGCTTATCTCTTTTTAGCACGAAACAACCTGTCTACTGCAAATTTGGAGAACAGAATGAAGTCAAATTTAACTCCTGGTAGGATATATGAAAACCAGACAAAGGGTCCCACGTTATTTCAAAAATCCGAAATAGCCTCCCCTTCTCGTCTGACACTTCACATTTCCTCAGACACCATTCATAACTGCCAGACGCGTCTTAACACCTCTATTTAACTATTCTCATCCCTGGGCACTGCATGAGGGCGCCGTTCACACCTCACGCCAAGAACTCAGCCGAAGAAACGCTGTGTCAGGTGAAAATGTAGACGATATGTCTGCCATCATGTCTGACTAGACGTATTTCTCGCACCATTCGCTCACATCCCGGGACTGGCACATTATGCAATAAATGCGTTCCCAGTATGAGAAAAGAAACGGTAAAGTCAGAATGGGAAAATAATATTTTGTCGCAAACGAACGAATGCCAAAAACAGGAAAAGGATAAAAGAGCGATAATAAAGTAGAGGACACGGGTAGAAAAGAATATAGAAAATTTATTGATCATAAATCTCTATGCGACATCGTACATATATATATATAGACAGTGACTTTTTAAAACAAAGGAATACAAAAATCAAGAGAAGATTTCATTGCTTTGAGAAATGCATGGAAATAAAAAGATGTCTCTTTTAACAGAAAATAACAATCTTAAGCTCATCACTGCTTGACGGCTCTGAAACATAGGGAACAAAAAAAAAAGACAACAGAGAAGTTACAAGATTTCATTAGTCAGTGCTTGTGCGGAATGTCTGGATTGAAATGGCGTGGCAAGAATTCGAATTTAGAACTGACGGGAAAAGCCAGACAAATTGCCAGTGGAGCAAGAGGTCAGAAAAAGTTGCTGGAGGTAGATGGGACATATATTCAGGAAACCTGTTCATAGCATTACAAGACAACTTTTGCTTTAGAGTCTCCAGGGCAAGAAAAAAGTGGACCTAGAAAAGATCATGAGAGAAATAAAGTGGACCTAGAAAGATCCGGATTGGACACCACATAAACGAAGATATTGCGTCAATATGTTGAAGGTCATTCGCAGCTGAATGATAATGAATAAATTATGATTATAATTCTCCACATTTTTATTATTTCCAGCCACATTTTTACGACAACGCTGTATCTGCTTCCTTATTTTCTGCATTCGTTACATTCTTATTTTTCATTTTTACGGCTCGTCTTGTGTCCATCAACTGCAATACTTCTTCCGTCAGTCATTTTATTTTCGTACTTCTTTGTTTTAGCATTATTTCTTTTGCTATATGCTGAATCTGTATGCAAGTATCACTTTTCCGCAATACTTTTTTTTCTCATATATTTTGCAGGAGTATTATACATACATTACACAAGAGATGAGAGGAGGACAATGGCGATGATTAGAACACATATTGAGGAAACCTGTTGATAGCTTTACCAGACAGTCCTTGTTTTGGATTCCCCAGGGGAGTAGATGATGACGAAGACACGGATAAGAAAACTGGAGACAGCAATGAAGACATGTAAAGTCTTTGAGCTGATGGCATGGGACAGGAAGACTCGGCATAAATTCCTTGAAGGAATCTGCCCTAAAGCCGGCAGTATAATCAAGTGCAGGGATGTCGCAAAGTGGTAATGACGTTTTGGGAAACTCAATGTTCCTGATTATGAGAGGAGTGCGTGGTCATTTACCTCAACAATGGAATGCAGCACAGAGCTCTTCCTTCTGTAAAAAATGAATCGTATGACTCTGCGGACGTCACCACGAGTGTCTTGACGAGTTTCCTTTTTTACCAGTCTATCTGCGCACCGTAAATGCTTCTCTGCTAAGACAAGTTCCAGAATCATATCTGACATTTCAAAAACTGTAAATTTTGCCTATTTTTTTTTTTTTTAAAGAGTCGCGATATATTTTACTTTCCCATCGACCGTAGTATTTGATAAGTGGACAAAATCATCATGCAAAACAATAATGATGTAGAAAACCATGTAGCAAGGTTTCTTAAAATTTTTTCTACCAAAGGCCCTTTTGATTGTACAATGAAAGCTACGGACTTCTTCATTTTTTTAAAAATGTACATTAACACATACTTAAAAATGTTACATTCAAAATTTTATGTTATGTACATGGACCACCTCGAGTCCATTCATGGACCATTGAAGGGCCCGTCGACCATATGTTAAGAAGCCCTGCCATGTAGTGTTCTAGAACATTCAAAAGTTATTACGGCAGGTTTCCCTTATGGAAGTAACACGGTTTTAAAAATAAAATAAAAATTTACAAGCAAATATCCGCATAAACACTGCACGTCATGAAAAATTGGTTCACGAAATTTGAGATACGATTTTAGATAAGTGGGCATGAACGTTTCCGCGCAATGTCGTAAAAAGTGATGTACTTGACAACTGTCCCTTCATTTTCTCTATAGGTTTTTATTTTTTTAACATACACGGTTTTCTGTCAGTGGTATCCTTAAACGCTGAAGGACCGCTGAATTGCTATATGAACATCTGCACTCCTGACAAAACGATGACACGTGACTATTATCAACAATGCTAGTCTCAACATCAGTCTCTACATGACGTGTTGCATGATTTAGTCAGTCCCGTATAGGTCCCGGGACTTTTAGTGGAGACAAACAATCAATAGGAATACTACTTCCACAACGCAACTATTATAAGGTTGTGCGTGGCACCAGCAACTTTATCATTTAAACAAGTTGCTAGAGCAACTATCGCTGCAAAAGCAGATGAATGTTTTGATAAGATCTTCCTACTAGGTGTCGTGGTTGAGTTAAAGGGTAGAGTATTTGTCGAGTTGGACAATAGTAGTGAAATCGACAAGGGATAGTGGACTGACAGCGTTATAGCTTACACATAGATAAAGTAATAGGAGGTGGACTTGAGACAAACCTGGAGAAGAGTTATTAAAGTTAGTACTCTCTCCAAGCCCTCAACTCACTTATACTGTCTAAGCACCTCCTGCTCTCACTCTTTTCTCTTATCAAACATAGAGATTATAGTAAAGAGCTAAAACAAGTTAATTATGGATGGAAGGGTCGTGAACAGCGCATTAATAAAATGTGTAAACTTTATTAAAGAAGAAAAGCATGGAAAATAATGCATCTCATCATACACAACATAATACTCATCAATAATCATCAATAATCAAAATATGCAAAATACACCGACGAACACACACACACAACCGATCATAAAACCTGTAGAATACAGAGAAATGAATAAACTGAGTGTCAGTCCGTCCGCTTTCGTGGGACCAAATGTAATTGTTCCAGAAAAGTGTCTTACATGTAGATCCTTCAAGGCGAGGGAATAAGCCTACAAAACTTTCCTTGTTGGTGCTATCATTGGTGACCTCTAATTGCGCGAGGTGGGCTGGAAGACTCTATTTACCTCTGGTTTACCAAATGAATAAATCTGCGTGTCAGTCTGTCCGCTTTCGTGGGACCAAATGTGCCAGCTCCAGAAAAGTGTCTTACATGTAGATCCTTCAAGGTGAGGGAATAAGCCTACAAAACTTTCCTTGTTGGTGCTAAACGTTGGTGACCTCTAATTGCGTGAGGGGCTGGAAGACGCTGTTTATCTTCTGCTGACCAAATAAACAAACTGAGCGACAGCCTGTCCGCTTTCGTGGGACCAAAGGTGCTAGCTCCAGAAAAGTGTCTTACATATAGATCCTTCAAGGTGAGGGAATAAGCCTACAAAACTTTCCTTGTTGGTGCTAAACGTTGGTGACCCCTAATTGCGCGAGGGGCTGGAACTCTGTCTATTTCTCTTGCTGGCCGCTCCTAAGTGCGAGGTTTTCATAACCCAGAACTACACCAGACGAAGTTATTTGGGGACGAAGAGAACCAGGCGCTCTTATCCGGCGCTATTGCTTGCTTGGCATTAAATCCGGTTTAAACGAGTTTGGCTGTGGTTTGGCTGAGTGCCCCGTTTAGGCACACAACGGCGGGTGATATCAGATTCTGCTATAGACATGCTGGGCGGTTTTGATATTCTGGAAGCCGCAATGCTCTGACTGGTAATCCAATAGGCGAGTAGAGAACTACTACTGCATTAGATTATTCCAGATTTAGCGTTGGCTCGTTGCACTGCGTGCGCTTAACTTGGCGTTGACAAAATGGTTTAGGTTCAGGTATTTGGGGTTGACAACTCGTGAATGCTAGGTGTTACTCAGAAACCCTCTAGAACGAAGAGAACATGATGTTCTTCGCCTGACTGGAATCTTGCTCTAGCGATTCGGTATCCCTGAAACCCGAAAAATGACTAGAGATAGGCCTTAACATTTAGTTCTGTGTTAAAGTCTGCCTTATCTCATGATGGTCCATCTCGGGCCAGGAAAATATTCACGAGTGTGCTAGTCTATTAAGGCTAACCAGATTTATAGCTTACAACCAACGGTACCCTGGGACACCTGCATAGCCTGATTCTACAGATGTATCGGCGTAATGTGTAATGAGGAGTAAGACAAGGTTATTCTAGAGACATCAGAAGTCAACAACCGCAAGAAAATTCCTTCAGGTAGAGAAATGCATAATATTATGAGAGCTCTAACTTGTCTAAGGGGCAAAACTCAGAGACTGACCGCGATTGTTATCTCCCCCTTGAATCGAAGATCAGAACCTGTTTACCGACCGCAGAAGATTGGTCCCTGCTAACGAGCCGTGTCTTCACAGAAACCCGTTTGCTCGTTCAAACGCTTTAGGCGTAACAGAAATGTTTCTCTGGTCAAACGAACCACAGGTGCGTTTAGATAACATTACGCTACGCTGACCGTTGAAGGAATTAGTACTGAAAGCCAGCCAGAACGTAAACAACCGTCGGGTGGGGTTTGAGAAGGTGAAAAATGAAAGAAAAGAAGAATACAAATGGAGAGGAAACCAGGACATTAAAAAAGTAATAACATATGGAACGGAATGGTAAAATAAATTAACAGTCACTGTGACACTAGGGATCGAGCTGAAGTGGTGGCTCCATGATACACGGGGAGCCAAAAGGAAAAGAAAAATGATCCAGTGGTTGGAAACAAATAGAAACAATTATCAGACATCCTACACAAAATTAATCAATTAAATAAAATTAAACAAAAATGTAACAAAAACATATTTAGAACTCTTTTTTTTTTCTGAAATATCCTAAGTTCCTAACGTGATGACACAGAAAGTAAGCTTTATTATATCACCAGATGTAGGCGTGGTCATCTGTCAGAGTTTCCATCCTTCCCGTGGAGCATGAGGGCACCACTACAGTAACAACTACTCGTATATGGGAAACCTTCACTAAAGCCTCTCATGTTCTCTTGAAGTGATGGTTTCTGTACCAGTTTGTTTACGTTGTACACGGAGGGCTTGCCAGCACGATCTCTCAGCTTCTTACGACGGCCTGGAGGTAGCAGTGAGCCATAATCGTTCTTTATCTCAATAGAGGCCACCGGCACCCCCCTCCAGAAAAATCATACATCTGTCACTTTTCCCCTCAATTTTTAAACATTTTTTGCACTCGTGCTAAGCTTTCCCCCTTTGCCATACTGTCACGGGTTGTCTCCCTTGATCTGCAATAGTTGGTCCACGAATGGCCAGACAGTTGAAGTAAAAGAGTGAGTTTGTCAAAGGTATCAACCTTCACTCAACATTACACTCTTGGCAGTGAAGTAAACAGGAGGTTTATGCTCTTATATTAGGGAGTCTCACTGGTTTTTAGTCATGATGGCAAAAACAACAACTGTGTTGTCAAAGTGTATTGTAAACTTAGTATCGCCGCCAACTTGTGCGAGGTAGGTCTGTGTCACCATGTAATACTTGACTCATATTTAATTTTGGCTCCCTATGGAGCATTGACCACCGCTGCTATTGGTTCCTTGTGAGGAAACCGGCACGGAGCAGTCATAAGCTCTTGTAGTGATAATTTATGTGACAATTTATTTTGCATGACGTGTTTGCCAGCCTTATATACAGCTTTACATAAATAAGCATTTCTATACATGTAACTACACAAATACGAACAACAAAATTGCACATTTCAAGACTTTCCACTTTCGTAAAACGGTTATGTATCCAGACGCTTTTTGCACAGATTTTCGTCGACAGCGTACTAATGCAGCTGTGTAAACGTAGTTTCCCCCAGATGAGCTATTAATACTTGCTATTCCGCAATTTTTAGCTTTAACACAAGGGTAAGATTTGTAGTAGTCTGGAGTATAAAAGCTTTTATCAATATTAAGTACTTTTAATTTTCACATAGGTTAATTGTAGCTTTAATCACTCCCTAGCAAAATTTTTCCTATCACCTAATCTGGCGACTGATCCTCTCTAATGATGAGAATTTGAATATGTGCCGGGTCTTAAGATACTCAGGTCTTATATACTGAAGCACATTAAAAACGCATCACCTATATAATCCAGGAACAGAGTGTGAAATGTAAATATAAGTGTTTACAAGTTTACATATTTGGAATCTTTATTCATTTTCCTATGAATCCATGCTGGTCATTAATTTGTACATTTGATTGTTATGAAATTCATTGCATTTTGTGCAGGCAAGGGAGAAAACCACAAATGCAACCAATAAAAAAATTCATTCACACTATCCTCAGTATCAGGTATGTCCACCGTGTGCTTGCAAACAAGCTTGGCAGCGGCTCCGCATGGAACGCACAAGTCTCAGAAGGAAATTCCGGGGAATCAAGTCCCATTCACGTGTAAGAGCAGCTTCGAGCTGTTGCAGATTAGCTGGAGAACCTTGCCTGTAGACTCTGCGTCCAAGCACGTCCCACAGAAACATTTCCACGGAAGACGTGAAGAGGCAAGCGATGGTGAAAACTGAATCCTCCCCAAATGTGAATACTGCCACCTCTAAATCGGTTGTGCTGACGAAGACAGCAATCTGCAAAGCGCTTTCCACACCGTCGCCAAATCTGCATACGTCCATCAGCAAAGGATATGTTGAATCCGTGGGTTGAATCATGCCCTTTCCATTCCAGCAGCCACTCGCTCTCTACCTCATGACAAACACGGGGAAAATCCATTCCTACACTTTTTTCCCCAGCTTCTCGGCATCAGTATATATAATAGTGGTGCGTTTTTAATGTGCTTTCAGTATAGTTAAAAATTCGCCAATACGAAATTTAATTTTCCTAGTTTATTTTGCTCAAACCAATCGCAATTTTTGTTAGTTTATTTTTTAAATTTAACACAGTCACCGTGTTTGGTGTCTTATTTAGTATATTACACCTGCGCATCTTTTAAAATTTAGGACAGGTCGAAGTGTTGCTAATTGTTATTGACATCGCCGGCAGTATTATATCACAAGTTGTGACAACTCATCTTCGATAGTTGCATTTTTCTGTGACCTCCTTCATTTTCTCTCCTGTGCCCTTCCTTTTTTTTTTTTGGTCTTACCTGCTCCTTATCGCTGTTTCGCTTTCACTGTTCAATGGTTTTTGTCACATCTTGTCACACCGCTCACTCATCCCTCTTTCTCGGTTATTTTCTCCTTTGCTATCGGTGACGCTTTAGCTATGGAGTGAACTTGCCAACTTGATTTTTCTCTTATCGCTAGCTCGACACGAAGTAAGAGTCTCACTGAGAGACACTCCTATTGTTAACTCCGACATCTTGTCTGGGACGATTCACGAAACCAGGTTGCCGCATGATAAGCTGCTAGCCCGCAAACATGACATGATAAATACAAGGCAGATCTCACTAGGATGGAGGAAATGACAGTAAAGTAATATTTCCGGTAGATGGACTTTGCTGTGATAAACACTTACAAGGAGATAACATCTTGGAAGAGATTGTAATGTTAGATCTGTGAAGTAGTGAATTTCTAAACATGACAGGCTAAAACTAAGAAGCAAGACCTTACATGGTCATGAAAGACATGTAAAGAAAATATCTTTTGTGCCATGCAGAAGGTTCTACAGAAGGGTCATGGGGGAGGGGGAAGATCCCTACCTATTTCAGACACTTATTCGTGGTTTAATGGGCGTGGAAGTGCTAAAATATATCACTTCTGATTTGAGTTTTTTCCAACGACACCACATGGGCGTGTGGGCTAAAGGTGTCGCTTATTATCAGCAACAATTTAAGGTTACTTCACTGCATTTCCGTCTCGTCAAGAAGACATTCCAGACGCCAGGATAACGAACAGAAGCACTATTTCAACATAAAAACAGGGCCAAGTCTTACAGGATCTTCTGATATTAAACAGAAAGAAAACTCGCCTATAGTACTGGAAACCACGAGTTCTGAGAATCTACATACAGAGTAACACTGGGGATTATAATTAAAGTAATATCAAAACCACCTGTAAGACGGCCTCTTAAAAACAGTGGCCCGACACTATTCAGAAGTTTGTCCTGCGCTAAACGTCTGTAAATTCATTCTCAATAATCGGGCTAAGTTATAATATCTACGTTTTATCAATTTATATTTTTGCATTGAACATATGTAAATTGCTTGTGTATGTATAGGTTCACACGAGGCTGGCGATGTATAGGTTCACACGAGGCTGCAACCTCAGCATATAAAAATAATTGGATTCATGATCCACCACTGCAAAAGCTGATGACTGCTTCGTGCGGGTTTCTTCAGAAGGAACTCAAAAGCAGAGGTAACCTTAGGCTCCATATGGAGCAGGGAGTGGATGATGATTACATCATGGTGTTCATGTTTATTATTACATTAATATGTTAATAAATTTATGTGCATATTCAAACATGTTTAAATAATGCAAATTTTCCTTTTCCGCTGTCCAAACGCACTTTCGTACAACTTACTGTGTTTAACATTAATGCTCAGGGAGTGTAAAGTTTCTGAGGAAGATGAAGGCGGAATGGAAGCAGAAGTTGCCTGATTCTCATGTTAGGAGATCCTTTACTTAGAAGAAACATTTGTTTTCTCTCAGTTTGTAGTACACGTCTGTGTTTCAAGTAGCCAGAAATCTACGCTAGACGTCTTCATCAGCCGGGCCATGAAGACGTTTGCCTTGACAATTGGAGTAGTTAACCCCAGCATTACTGCCAGGAACGTGCTTCTGCCATATAATTTGATGATTGATGGAACAGCCAGCAACACATTTGGGAACTAACAGTGACGGAACCCAACACCAACAACAAATCATCGTCAACACCTTTCTAGCTAAGTATTACTGTCAGGCCCAGCAAAAGAACGTTTTTTAATGATAATCACTTTACAGCCATTACCAGTGATGAAAACATCAGTGCTTCATGTTTTTATTAACCACTCTATTTTAACTTTGTTAACTATAATTGATTATTAAATTTTGTATCTGTAAATACAAACTGATAGTTGATTTAACCATTATTGAGTGAACTGCACCCTTATGCCATAGTTATTTTAAATACATAACCATTCAAAGCTATTAAAGTAATATTTTACTGGATCATTTCAGTTGTGGGCTCAGAAAAAAGGAGCAAATTTCTTTTTCCTCACAGAAGGGGCGGAAAGATAAAACGTTCACGACAGCTTAGATGGTTTCAGTTGTTATGCTTGCTTTCTTAAAGTTACTGTGAGGCTCCCTCAAATAGATCATTCTTCTATTTGTATCTCTGCCAAGGGCAATCTTGAGCCAAGGGTGATACCTTTGAAAAACCTAATTTTTAGATTTTAAGTTTGGCCATTGTTGGACGACCGCTGTAGAGCAGGGGAGACAATCCTGTCACACATGGCCTCCTTTCATTCCTAAATATTGCTGAATCTGGTTATTAGATTACGAGACCTCGCAGAAAATCATTATGTTATATGTCTCCTTACCATACAGTCATAATCAAGACAGGTATATGGATTGGCAGTTTGTACAAACCATTCCCGGAAGATTAAATACAAGTTATCTTTAAATGACCATCCCTGTCTAATTCAACAACATTTGTTTGTGTCATTCATTTCACCTGAGCGGAAACAAATACTTAATACTAATGTGGTGTCAGACAACTGTATTCGTTCGCCAAAGAGAGTTACCTTTCTTAAGAAAGCGCCAAGCCGATAGAATTATATTCTATTGATGGCCACCGTGGGTGTCCGCCTTTGGCCGACATAGCATCCTTTGTCTCGCTGTCGCTCCAGACAAAAGAGATTATTCTTCTATTCTGCCATGTACTGGACTTTGCAAAACTCTCAATCTTGGATAATCAGATTTCAATTTTATTTTAATTTATCTTAAAACGCCGAAATGCTGCATCCAACATTCTATCACATTTGGGATACACATTTTGTTGATATAGGAGATTATGTTATCTCTTGTACGTCGTAACGCTAACTTTGCAGTTCCCTGCAATGTTAATAGCATCAGGTAGAGCAAGGTATGTTTATGAATGATAACGTAAAATTAAAGCGCCAAGACTGGAAAGATTCAAATTAAAATAAGACAAAGTGTGTCGGCGAGCGATGTTGGATGAAAGGGCAAGGACAGAAATAGAAAATGAGAACGATGAAGAAAACGGCAAAAGACGATGAAAGAATAGGTCCGCCTCATCAAAGAAATGACTAAAAATGGCAGAGAGCTTGCACCCTTGAAGAAACAATACAAGAAAGACACCAAATATTATATACTCTATAGACTGAAGAACAGTATATACCTAAATCATAACCCACATGGGGTTGAATTGGGCATTTCATGCACAGGATAAACACCGTGTCTTACTGTGCATGGGCGAAAACCCACCAATTCTGAAGTAACCTGCTGCACCTTAGCTTGCTGGATTTATTCAGGATTGTGGAGTCGATCAAAAAATCTTCCTACTCCGACTCCGACTCTGGACATTTTAGAAGTCCGGACTCCGACTACAATTTTATTTTTTAACCAGTGATATGGCACAAAATTTGGCACTTATATGGAGTTATATGTATAAGTATGGTATGTTTGTGAATAAATAGATACGTGGTTTTCGTAGACTACATTTTAAACTATTCATTCATTCATACAAAAATACAAAATAACAAATCATCCACACCTGCACACAAATGATTGCTTTGCCTAACACCATGAGGCAAAATAGTTTCCTTTTAACAATGACGGACGAATTGACAGTGTCTATAGTTTATTTTCATTTCTTGTGTACTTTTTCTAAATCTGCCAACAAATTTCTAATTGTGATAAAAACTTTATTTATGATCAGAAGCAACTGACATTTTCCTACATTTCGACTCCACTAAAAAAATGACGACCGTGACTCCCACGACTCAGACTCCAACTCCACAGCCCTGAATTTATTGTTAAATGTTTACATTTTCTCTTGTTTTTTTCGTGCCATGCAAAGGTTGCATGATTTGAGACAGTTAGCCGACTGTGTTGTTTTATTTATATAATTAATATTAAAATAACAGAGTGGTGACTCATAAAATAATGACCATTTCCACTGTGCTTTAAGTCTCAACGACATTGAGAAAGAAAACTGAGATCTGCGAAAGACAGCCCCTGAGAAAGAAGAAGACAAAATACAGAGTTGTACAAAGTGCAATAAATAATTCCGTCAAATAACCTGCTACTATTTAAAGTCAAATACACAGAGAGAAAGAACAGCCAAAATGAAACAGAAAGGAGAGTCCTAACCACAGAATACATAGAGAAACATTACCCAAGCAACACCTGGATCCATGCATACACAGAAGGATCAGCAACTAATGCAACAGAAGATGGGGGTGGAGGAGTCTTCCTGAGCTTAAGCAATGGCACACTAAAAAAGATGGCAGTCGCAACAGGGAAATTTTGAAGTAACTTCAGAGCAGAGGCAGAGGCCTTAAACACTGCATCAGAAATCCTAATGACAGAAGAAAGCTCAGAGAGATCAATAGTTATCTTCTCAGATGCGCTGTCAGTCATTACAACGCTGAAAAGTCAAAGTAATGCTGAACTGGATGACCTTAGAGTAACACTTCACAGACTATGTCAGCAATACACCAGAGTCGTGATACAGTGGGTCCCTTCTCACTGCAACATACCTGGAAATGAAGAGGCTGACAGATTGGCAAAGGAAGGGGGAAAGCTTCCTCAACTTGACACAAATATAACTTATGAGGAGGCCAAGAGTTTTATCAAGCACAGGTACAGGCACAAGTGGGAAGAAGAGCATCCACGCACAAAAATGATCCGTATTACCAGCTCAGCAAAAGTGAACAAGTGGTAATCTTCAGACTTCGCACAGGTCATAACATATTGAGATACCATCTATTCAACAAATTAAAGGTAGGAACTACTGATGAGTGTGACTGTGGCACTGATAAAATGACTGCCGAACATCTGCTTCAAAGGTGCTCAACATATGAGGAACAGAGAAAACGCATATGGCCATCACCAGTACCATTCCCGGAGAAAATCTATGGAGATATCAACAGCCTCAGGCTGACCACTGGTTTCTTTGAACTTATTCAAGTTGACATCTGAGGGTGAAGGAAGAAGAAAAAGAAATACACAGACAGTCCGAGAGAGAATTCGTTATATTAAAGTACAGAGTAATAGAAACAATAGAGGGATAACTGCAATGCGCTTGTAACGTCGAATGCCACCGGGTGATGGAGAAATCTACACATCTGATGGACAGTAAGAAAGCAGAAATTGGGCTTACAAGGAAACAGGCAGGCACAATGAGAATTAAAAACGCTATAAAGAAATGTGAAATAATGTTGAACTATGTTTCAAATGAGGAATTCCATAGATTCTTTAAAAGAAAAATGGGAAAAATAGAATAAAGATAACAAGGAAAGGACAATGAAAGAGAAAAGAAAGAAAGAAGACGGCAAAGAAAAAAGGCAATGTGTATTAAAAGTCCTGCTGATCGTACTTTTTTATATTGTCTAGTCGTTGAAAGTTTAATATATAAATAAAAGTTACGTGTAGTATAATGAACGTGATTTGGCCTCTTAGGAATCGGCCATTGTTGCTTATTTAGTCAGTGATAGCAAAGTAACCATTCTTAGCACGCTTCAGCTGAATGATAAACTTTCTGGAGTAGCTCTCTCTTTTACTATAAATAACTGCAACAATCGATTTTCTCGTACTCCTAATCCTGTTTTGTTTCCTACTGTTTTTTTTTTTTTTTTTTAAATATACTTGAGTGTGTATTCCCAAAATTAAACTCTGGCAGTCATTGACCAATGTTTTCAACTGCGCAGAATCTTTTTCACTTTGAACAGTGCTTACAGTTTTCATTCACACAAGAATTTGATAACTGAAACAGTACATAAACCGTATTTTTTATAGCTGAAACAGTACATAAACCGTATTTTTTATAGCTGAAACAGTACATAAACCGTATTTTTTATAGCTGAAACAGTACATAAACCGTATTTTTTATAGCTGAAACAGTACATAAACCGTATTTTGTATAGCTGAAAACAGTACTTAAAACCGTATTTTTTTATAGCTGAAACAGAAAAGTGTCTCTTGAATAAAAAAATGTTAATCATGACTAATCGAATTAGATGTTATAACTACAACCAATTAGTAATAGTTTTCTACAAAAAAATTAACATTCTGTTAAATTTGATCGTGGCGTGTTTCTTTATTAATTTATTATTATGTTTAGATCTTCCTTAATTGAGTCGTTCCCTGGAAAAGGTTAGGAATGAAAGGGTTTCACTGTCAACAGAATTTGTGGGTCAGTTGTTCGTGTCTCTAGTTTGACAAATCCCAGTACTAAGTCCCCCTATCGCTAACGTGAGCTGTGGTAGTAATCTAACCTTACAAGATGTCAGCATTTAATGTCAGATATAAGCATATTTCACATGAATGTTTTTGATGCAGGATCCTGCAAGGAGGTCAGCTGTAGAGATAAGGACATTTAAAAAAGTAAGTTCATTGTCCTGACTGTCAGTTACAGAAAAATATAAGACAAATATCTTTTTGTTTCCACACTACCAGAACAGATGCAAGGTGTGGTAGAGCACTAGTAAAAAGGAATATTAAAAACAGAAATGGAAAGTTTATGTTAGAGGAGATATAGCACAATCCGTTAGAAATATGAGTCCAGACTGACAAGAGCTTGATAAAGGGTTTATTATGTATCTTCCCACGACATTCGTTCATACACATTTGTGGGCAAGACCGCGCATGCAGCTGAAGACAGTTGTGTGCTGGTAATGGTTTTTAGTATTTCGCAGGTGTATGTTAATACAAATTAGCTTTGTGGATTTTAATAAGTCAGTAGAGGGACATATTATTTCCCTGCGCTACATTTGTATATCCAGCTGCTGCCGCACCCCAGAAGTATTCTGATTCAATCAGGAGCCTATGTAGCTGTGAAAGAAACTGTCTCAGACTATTTAGAAATAAAGAACCTTTAGAAACAGTATTACACGTCGGGGAAACAGAGTGATGGAAAGAAGATCATTTTGCTTGTCTTGATTGATAATTATCAATATGGATTTTCCTACTTTCTACTCCAAAAACCGTTTGCTTATTATGCACCTCCTCCTCGTTCAGCATTTTTCTCTCAATTTTAGTTCCCTCTTTTCAATTTAGATCTCTTCCATTTGTATCTTACGCTGCTTCGGTCACATGGTTCCTCACTTATGGTGACTTTATGCCGCTTAGTATTTAATACACCATAAATAACAGCATGGCTATGATTTGCAACATCATTTATCGGGGGGTGATAACAAGGATATCAATGCAACCAAACTATGTGATTAATTACGTGATTTTATCAAGCAGCCTGCCATTCTAGAATTCCAGCATTGCCATAACTATATTGCTGATATTTTCTGTAACAGGCGGTCATTGTGGCGGTTACAAATAATAAAACATTACTAGCGAACAGGTATTTCTCAAAGAACAGCTGGTAACAGCTATGGCTGCTAGACATTAGTGAATTACCTCCCAACTTCGCTAACTGGTGTTTAAACTCACGAACAAATAAGGGATTGTAATATTTTGTCAAATTTCTCTGTTTTAAAATTAAGCACTATAAATAAGCCGCAAAGGTTGAAAGCAATGTTTGAATTAACTCGTAGACTACGGTAGGCTGATCGTACAATGGCAGGGGCTGACTAATCTGTTTTGGTTTTTATTCCTACCACTCGTTCCTCCTCCCCCAACTGAAATTGTCTTATAAAAGCCTTTGATTTAATGTAAAAGTCAAAATAGGTTTATTAAGTGAAGAAACTCAAGCTGTGGCAATGTTCTTCCAGATGATACATTCTAGGCAGCATCACTGTCAGTCCTTGTCCTTGAATTCCCGTGTGAACAGAAATAGACGGAACACTAACACTGAATGGACAAGGGAGCTGAGGACAAATATAAGTTAGATATGGAAGGCATGAAAAGAACAGATGGCGCATGACAGGAGTGCTCTACGTGAACTATTTAAGTTTTGTGCTCCATTGATGCTAAAAAGTAACAAAGAATACCAGAGTTTTCACTCGACCTCACATAGTATATCTTGCTGAATAACCCCCCCCCACCTCCCCCCACCCACCTCCCTTCTCCCCCCCCCACCCCAAAGCCTCACAGCGAAGGTTGTCATTCTAGTTATTTGCAGCTTTGCAACAGAGCAAATCATGGAAAGAACTTAAACGGATGGCACAAGAAAAAAAGAGCTCGTGTTCCACAGGTAGCTGACTAGTAATGATGAAAATGATGGTTGACAAGTTGTCGTAAAATGTATTTCTCAGCTAATGGCCGTAATGATTTTGTATGAACATGGAAATGGATTGGAACGTGTCTAGTAATCTGGAAAAAAAAAAACTGCAACATATTTCATTGCTGAATAATTGCCTTCATTAGAGGGCGTAATGGCTTGACAGTCACAAGAGAGAAACACTAGAACCAACTCTTCGTGAAAGGTTAGAGTACACTAACAACAAAGAATAAATAATTGTCAGCCAGGATTTTCTTAAAACCTCCAGCAAGAAGTCTAGAATCTTAGATCAATAGTGCCTTCCTGGACCAACTCAGGAGCATCATATATTGCTATCTATATTCGAGTACTATGTCCCATCTGTGCTTGGTGGGCTAGTACAAGACCTGCAACTGACATTGCTGTGTAGTATTACTAAAAGACATTCACAGAACTTAATGATAACTATTCAATGTGAAAAATTCAAGCAGCCATTGTGAGTGGTCACCAGTGGCGTATTCTCTATGTGTGCTGTGCGTGATGCGCACACCTATGCCCGAAGGAAAATAAAAATTTAATTTATTATTCTATAAAATATTTCTTTTCTAATGTTCTGCTTTCGGACCGCACGCACTAGGATAACGGATTTTTTTTTTTTTCCTCCCCGCATGGAATCTACGGAGTATTAATCTTGTTTCAGTTTCCCAGACGCTTTTTATAGTGCAGTTTTTTAAATTGGTTAGTAGCAATCGCCCGAAAGTTTCTCGGTGTAATTCCGTCACAATGCGTGCGGCACCTTTCGGATTCACGACTGAACACTGGTTTGATTGGATCGGGGGTCATGGCCAGATACGTAAATACAATGCGAACATGCGTGCGGTGGTCCTGCAGCTCTAAGTTGTAAAAATCGGTTGTGTCCGTCCAGTGTTTTTTGTGATTAATTTTTGTTAGTTGCCGGGAATGCAGATTATTACAGTGACAGTGAGTTTCAAGTTGTAAGTTAATTAGTATTTCGGAGATAGTTGACATATACCCCTAATAACTATCGTTGCGTAATTGAATATAGTTGGTTTTTAAATTAAGAGGGGAAGAAGTTAAATATTAGGCGTACATATTCATTTCAAGTAGCAGCACGCCTAGCTCGCATTACCAGGATACGCCACTGGTGGTCACAGCAAAGTAACAATTGGTGTCATGATGAACAAACTGTTCTAAGATAATAAGCAAAACAAGAGACAATTTTAGTTATAAAGTAAAAGTTAAATGAATTTTCTGTTCTATTTCCAAGATTCCAGAATAAGACTTTTGTCTAGTTAATAATTGAAACTGAACTATTGAGTATTTGTGAAATTAATCTTTTATTCATTCAATTTCCACCAGTTTCATCATTTATAATTTGCACAAGTAGAAAACAAAAGATAGATGTACATAATAAATGATTCAGTAGTTGTATTTCTCTGACTAATCAGTTTTATATTGTTGCATTTTGAGTTTTACTGAATTGTTGATTATCATAGGTAAGTTACTAGCAAAGATGGCATCTTAGGCTCTAACTTTAATCTGATTACTATCTGAAGTAGAGACCTTCACAACCGTGACTATCCTGTGATACCAGTGTTCTTCTCTGACACAGGGAGTATATTCCTTTCAGAAATAATTCTTTTCTGTTCTATCAGTAACTACTACTGACACTTTACTCATAAAAACATTTCGCTACACCTTGTAATTGTTTATCACAACAAAGTCCATCTGCCGGAAGTATTACATCACTGTCCATGACTTAGTCTACCGCAAGATGGTCCTTTCTTACATCTCAGTGAGATCTGCCGTGTATTTCATCATGTCATGTTTGCAGGCTCGCACCTTATCATGCGGCAACTTCTTCTTCTTCTTAGAACCTTAACCACCGACCGTCAAAGCAGTCAGTGGCCATCACGCCTAGTGGCGTCTTGTAGGGAAACAACAAATTAATTCCACTTTGCTCGATCAGTGGCCATCCTTCGTACAGTGCCCCAACTCTGGTCCATTCTTTGCATCTCAGCCTCCACAGTCCTCCGCCAGGTTGTTTTTCGTCGGCCTCTCTTTCGTTTTCCTTCAGGGTCCAAAGCATAGCTGTTCTTGTGATGGCATCGGGGTCTGTTCTGAGGACATGGCCAACCCAGCTCCAGCGTCTGCCAGCTATGATGGTGTGCATGTCCTCTTGCTTGCTCCGAGTAAGCAGATCTTGGTTGGTGATGGTATTCGGCCAAAAGATTCGGTGAATTCTTCTTAGGCATGTTGTGTGAAAAGAGGACAATTTCGACATTTCCTTCTCTGTAACTCTCCAGCATTCCGCACCATAGAGAAGCACAGAAAGCACACAGCTCTGATATAATCTTAATTTTGTGCTTGTGCTGTATTGAGAGGACTTCCAGATGTTGTTTAGGCTAAAAAAGGCTGTTCTTGCCTTATTCATTCTGATGTTGATGTCTTTGCCTGCCCAGCTGTCTGGTGTTATTATGCATCCTAGGTATGTGAAGGTGTCTGTCTGTAGGTACCAGTTGCTGATTCCTTACTGATATGGGCTCAGGGTTGCCCACATTGAGCGTCATGACCTCTGACTTCTTTAAATTGATGTTCAAGCCCACCTGCTGGCTAAACTTATTAAGTCTATCCGTTTTTTCCTGGATGTGTTGATGTGAATGTGCTAGTAGTGCAATGTCATCTGCATATTCCAGATCTTCAATGTAGAAAATGTAGTCCATCTTTATTCCTCTTGGACTGCCCTCTGATTGTCTGGCGCATCACCCAGTCTATGACTGTTAAAAATAGAGTGGTTGATAAGGGGCATCCCTGTCGTACTCCTGTCTTCACCTCAAAGGTTAGGTTGCTCTGCCCAACACTACACGTAAAGTTGGCATAGAGGCTTTTTATGATTGAGATACACTGAATGCAGCTTAAGCAAGAATTCCATCAGGGATCATATGCCTCTCAGTATTTTCCATAACCACCTTCATATAAATTGGGGCCTAGAATTTTGAAAAGTAGATACTGCTTTCAACTATTCTCCGAGAAAAAGCCTTTTCAAAATCAACCTCCGAAATTAATGTTACAACTGTTCCATGGTTTGCATGTATGGCATTCTGTCTTGTTTCCTGTCCCTCTGCGGTCGTGATGAGATTTCCTTGCTTATCTCTTTTAATGTAATGTTGTTTGCACCTCGTTTTCCGCTGATGATTTTAGTTATTTTGTATACTGTGCTTTGTTCATTTCTCAGTGCTGCCTCTTCTGCCTGTCTTGCAAGATCGTCTAGGAAATTCCTTTTGTTGGTTCGGGTTTGGCGTTTAACTTCCTTGTCCAGCTGACTGTACTGTTCGCTGTATAGTTGCTTTAACCTGGGGGACTTCGCTTCTGTTTTCTTTTTTTTCATTTCCTTTCTCAGTGTTATGGTGTTTAATGTTTCTGGTGTTATCCAGTCTTGCTTCTTCCTTTCCTGGAATCCCAAGCATGATTTGCTCCTTTCCTTATATATTGTTGACATGGTGTTGAATTTCTGGTCTATATCATCAGTCAATGTCGTTTCCTGACTTTTGGCAAATTGATATCGTTTCTTTATGTCAGCCGCAAAAGCTTTTCTGGTATGGGGGTCCTTAAATTTGCTGATGTAAAACCTTTTCTGTGTAGTTACAGTTGGTCCAGCCCTTCTTAGTTTCACTTTCAGTTTTGCTACTACTAAATGGTAATCACTTCCCACATCTGCACCTCTTCTTACCTTCACATCTTGTAATGCATGTCTCCATCTACCATTAATCATGATGTGATCTATCTGGTTTCTGTCCCGACCATTTGGTGATTCCCATGTTAATTTGTGAATTTCTATGTGGGAAAAGTGTTCCTCCAATGACCAGGTTGTTAATACTACAGAAACTTATTAGTTTATCCCCATTTTCGTTTGCTGTTCCGCTGCCGCATTTCCCCATTACTCTTTCATTATATGTATTGTGTGTACCAACTTTCGCATTGAGGTCTCCCATTACTATAATAAGATCTAGGTGTGTCTTCCAATTCTTTCTGCAGTTATTGATAGAATTCATCCTTGACCGCTTCATCGCTGTCATTCGTTGGTGCGTAGCATTGTATTATTGTAGTTTTGTTGAATCTACCTCTCAATCTTAATCTTATCAGTCTGTTGTTGATGGGTTTCCATTCCAGTAATGTCCTTTCTATTCCTTTCTGTAGAATAATGGCTACACCTTCATTGTGCTGTCCATCCTCTCTTCCAGAGTAAAGTACTGTTTCTCCTGTTGCTGTTTTAACTTTTCCTGCCCCTGTCCATCTGCTCTCGCTTATCCCTAGAATGTGTAACCTAAAGTTTCTCATTTCTGCCGTGACCTGTCTTAGTTTACCCGTCTCATTCATTGTCCTGACATTCCAAAATTCTATTCTTGTATCATGTTTTGCGGTCAGGACGTTCGTTCTCGTGTCAGTGGGTTCCTTTCGGCTTTCACCACTGACAGTCATACGAGCCTCAGACTCCGGATGTCCATCCCGCAGCAAAGTTTGTTCATTTGTTGTTGTTTCCGTAACTTCGATTTTTTTTACATAGACCAGGGGTGTCAGCCCTATGCTCAAACCCCCAACCTGGAGGACCAGGGTGTCTGCTTTTGTCTGACCCCTGCCCGCGCAAACCTGTCCAGTTTGGTAGAACCTTCCAGGAGTAAAACTCCCACTGGCATAGCTCTGGTAGGAGAGCGATGTATTGACGTATGGGGGTAATCAGAGTACGCAAGCCGCCATACCTCGACAAGGTATTGACACCGGTGATGGCAACTTGGTAGCGTTTATCTTCCGCAGACAGAAAGTCTGAGTTAACAATAGGAATGTCGCTCAGTGCAGACTCTTACTTCGTTCTGGCTAGCTAGCGATAAAAAAAAAAGTCAATGTGGCAAGTGTTCGTCCTGCACAAACAGAAGTCATTGTTGTTTTAAAAATAGAATCACCCCAATCTGGTAAAGTTATTTTTATTACTGAGTGACCAATTAGAACAAGATGTGATAAGAAAGAAAACCACCCCTGAACAATGATGCGAAAACAACGTCAAGGAGCTGGTGAAATAAAAGGAAAAGGAAGGGCACAGTAAAACCGTTAAAGGATGGCACAGGAAAATGCAATGATCGAAGATTTGACTCGCCACACCCAATCAACACCTGGACCCATGAGTCCACAGATGTATCAGCAACAGAAGGTGCAGGTGGAGGTGTGCATCTGCGCTTAAGCACTCGTACACACAAAAAGATGTCAGTGGCAACAGGAAACTTCTCAAGTAACTTCAGAGCAGAGGACTTAAAAACTGTAGCAGAGTTTCTAATGGCAGAGGAAAGCACCGAGAGACAAGTTGTTTTATTCACAGACGCACTGTCAGTTGTTGTAACACTGAGGAGTCAGAATAATAAAGACTTGGATGATATAAAAGTTGTGCTCCACAAACTATGTCAACAATTTAAACAGGTTGTGATACAATGAATCCCATCTCATTGTAGCATTCCCAGCAATGAAGTGCTGATAGATTGGCACAGAACGTGGAAAGCTACCTCAACCTGATACAAGCATAACGTTTGAAGAGGCAAAAAGTTTTATCAGAACCAGATACAGAAAGAAATAGGATGCATAGCATCCGGGACACACACAAAATGATGCATATTTATCAGCTCAGCTGAAGAGAACAAGTTAAAATCTTCAGACTCCGCACTAGCCACAATAGATTGGGATATCATCTATTCAAGAAACTCAAGATAGGAACCACCGATGTGTGTAAATGTGGCACTGATAAAATGACTGCTGAACATCTGCTTCAAAGTTGCTAAACATATGAGGAACATAGAAAGCACATGTGGCTATCACCAGCAACATTTTCGAAAAAACTCAATGGAGATGCAAATATCCTCAAGCTGAGCACTGCTTTCTGTGACGGTATTGCCTCCCCTGCTTTGCAGTAGTGGTCCAACAGTGGCCAAAACTCAAGAGTATCTAATATGGGCTTCAATTTATCTACCTTCGCAAAAGATTACTTTTTGCAGAGATGTAGATAGAAGGTGATGACACTTCTTTTACAAAGGGAGTCTTCACAAGATATTCAGAATAAGCGAGAACAATACTGCTTTGGCTGAGTATGTTAACTCTGTAATTCTGCCGACGGGTTTATGAAGGATTTAAGCACTTCTTAAGTTCATCTCGTTTAAGCCCCCATCCCTGATTTACTCAGTGGAATTCTATTATTTTAGTATAGCTCTGTTTAGAATGTGTGTAGTAATTTGACTGAGACAGACATGCAATAACTTTAAAAAGATTAAATTGAAGTTAAATTTGTAACATTACAAATAACAAAATTTAATAATCACTTTAGGTTTTAACAGTTGGAAAATAATTTGAATAGTTATGGATCAAGAAAGGTTATCATCACAGTCTTTAGGTAATGAGAGATAGATATTACAAGAGGTTCAAGTGGCAGCATATATTTTAACTGAGCTGCCAATGATGGTTCTGCTCCTTCTTATGGGTTGGTTCTTTTCACTCTGCTCGCGCTCGTCTCTGATCAAGGTTGTCGGGGGTATCTCGTTTCCCAGAAACGTCAAGGAAAGTCTACCACGTGGATCATTCGTCTTAAAGCTTAGGCCACGGTTCCCTTCTTGTTCCAGAGATAGTACTTTCTGCTGGTACCACCAATAACTATGTTAAAAGTATAGAACAGGTCAATAGTGCGAAGTTCTATACATAACACCGGAAGTTTACCATGGGCAGTTCAGCATATTAATGACGCAATCACTTCTGTTGTTCCCCTTTATATCAGTATAGGTCAGTCCAACAAGACAAAGACCTTAATACTGTGTCCAGTTTGATAGTAGACTTAGAACAGTAAGAACAGAACAGAGGGTAGGTTTGGTATTGTATAAACATTTATCACACATAAGGAAGGGAAACCCGAGGCCTGCAAACAGTAAATTAATATGAAACAAATATAAAGGTATGTTATCAGGCACTCGTAGGAAATAAAGAAGTAGAACACTAGACAACAGAAAAACAACAGACATGAGAGGCTTACCCAGGATTTGAACCCTGGACCTTCCGTGCGACAACCCCGCCTAGCTATGCAAGCGAATCACACTATCAGACTTGACCCTCGATGAGAATTAAATTTAATCCCTCGGGGTAAAACTTTCTTTACATTTAAATAGAATAGCTTTCATAGTTACTTTATATTTAAATGAAAAGGTTAATAATACAGATAGAGTCTGTTTACATATACATCTCCACTGATTGAAAAGTGTTCACAATATAAATTGAAAATGTTTTCATTTATGTGTTACACTGATTGAAAAGTTTGAAACTTCCATTACTTTAAAATGAATATTTTCATTTAGACATTCACACTGGTTTAAAGCTTGAAAACTTACATTAATTTTGAAGTGAATATATTTATAGGGACATTTTCACTGCTTTGAAAATGTAACTATTATACTTAGAATGTACATCATTTCTTTCACCTTTCCCTCCCTGCTCCATAGGGAACCTGTAACTACTTTATGCTTTTAGTTCTCTTTACGAAACTTTCAATAAAGCAATCACCAGCCTGTGCAGTAATGGGTTCATGAACTAATCATTCTAGATACTGAGGATGAAAGCCTCAAATGACTTGGGCGTCCTGTAGCAATTTTCACACATTAAAATTCATATATATATATATATATATATATATATATATATATATATATATATATATATATATATATATATATATATATATATATATATATATATATATATATATATATATATATATATATATATATATATATATATATATATATATATATATATATATGTTAGTTCACATGTTAGTAATGAAACATAGAATGAAAATGCACTACTTACGCCAATCATGGCTACAGACTTGCTGCTCAGATAAATAAAAGAGACGAGTCGATCTCTTACACGCGTCTTGGGTGTCTTTAATTTGACAATAGATTCCCTCTCTGACTCCGTGTGTTTCTTCAGTTTCCTAGTTCCGGTGTTCCTTATTAAAATGTAGAGATTTTCTGTGCTTTGTAAGTCTTATTTGGTTTTCCAATAAAAGGTACCGTTAAAAAAAGGAATTATGAATCTAGTCTTCACTTTGGCGAGGTCTGATGTTGTCTTGGCTAGCGTGAAATTCACAGTGAAATAAAACTGCGAAATGGTCAGACTATATTCCTCTCTTCCCACGCATTGTTGTTATGAATCTAATCCGAAAGATCCAATCATTTCAAATCATGCAGATAGGGTGTGATATTTTCAAAATAATCCCACGTGAAATAAGGTGCGTGCCTGCAAAGGTCACGTATTACCATATATGGACATCTGATGACTTGCATACACTCTCACAGGCAGATCGGTAGACACACATGACAACATGGGTAAGCTGTAATACTTATTACTTTATTCGAAAATAATGTTGTCATAACAAGTCGGCCCGGAAGCGATTATGTCACACTTGTCTGCCTACATGTGTCACACAGACAGTAATCTCGTTATCTGTCGTATGAGTACGCAAAAACTCCGTGTCTGCCCATCTATCTTATCTCAGTTGCTCACCGCAAACCAGTATGACCGGATAACAAACAAGTGACATCACAGAGAGGAGTGCCGAATGATTTGATAAAATAAAATATCTGCTACTTAGCAGAAAAATAACGACGAAAGAAAGAAAGAAAGAAAAGTGCGATACTTGAGAGCACATAATAAAAATCATTACCACAAATGTACCGATACTGCCGGAGAGAAACAAAGATCGATAAGGGCCGTCCATTTCGTCACAGACACCCCCTCTCCTAAGAGATTTGTAGAATATCTAGTTATGGGCGGACACTTCTCGATGCGTTCTACTGTCCACCGGGTTCTTTCTCTCTCATAGAGTTGTCCTCTCTTCCTTTATCTCGGTGGTGAGTGACTGAGTTACTAGTTTGGCAGTGCGTGTAGCTTTGAACGAACTGACGCACATCTGCTCACCGTCTAGGTCAAAAATAAACCTCCTTAAGTTTATTCATCGTCGTTCTTCTGAAACATGTTCTCCTGATGATGAAATGTGAGCCGCTTTCATGACGGAGGGTCTTAAGGGGAGAGGCACCACGAGTTGCTTCCCTTGCCTCGCCCGTCTAAAAATAATCCCATCCTCATTGTGGAACGTTCCAGCTGAAGCATGGTTTATTTTGAGCTGACTCTGTCCAGAGTATGGCGCTAAAGTAATGTCTTCCATCTGCGCTCGTCGTAACTCTGCTTTACTACATAGAAATGTCGAGTTGAGGTGCGAGTTATCCAACTTTGGTTGTTGGTTACTCAGCTCAAACTCTTTCTTCGTAGTTTCATCCTTCTGGTTGTCCGGGCTATGACTAACAGAGCAATCTCACACAAACTGTCAAACATCATGTCGCAAACATGGCCAGAAATAATTCAAGGAGACCTGTTTTACCAGGGCATATGAACCTTTAATAGGATGGGGTATGGTTAAATGCATTTCCTACACGAGGCGGGTGCGATAGGGTAATGGGACAACTGGCTGTCTCTTATTCCCCACCCGTCTATATACCAAACCTTTCTTCCTGTAATATGTTCCCTGGGGAGTATGGACGTAATTGCCATACAACTTGGAAAAGCAAGGCTTTAGGATTTGATCTGCCCTTTGTGGCTTGCTCCAGCTCTGAAATATTCAGGCTGTTTAAAAATGACTACTCAGGGGCCGCTGCGGTGTGTCCTGGGTTCTCTATCTTTTGTGTCGGCCTGGAGTCACCTGAGGGATCTCCAAGGAACACATATTTCCTCTCTACTTCTTCTTCTTCTTGCGATCGCATCTTTGATGATTACACCGTCAGACGAGTTCTCATGATGAATTCGACTGTTGTCTGAAGTTCCTCTTTAACCCCATATAGCTTTGAGTTTAGTGTTGAGTCATTGGGCCAGTATATCTTTCTTAACTGGTCATACAGAGGACAGTCCTGTAGAACATGCTCAGCAGTTTGTTCGTTTAATCCACATGTGCACAGTGGTGAAGCAGACAATCGTAGCTTGTGCATGTGTTTATTCAGTTTGTTATGCCCTGTCCTGAGTCGAAAAATAGTTATCTGTCCCTGCCGGTCAAGAGTGTGATAGTCGTCTTTGGGTTGGTTCTGTTCTCTTCTGATAGTCTGGATAGCTCTCTTTTTTCTCAAAGTATGTGACTTCATTATCTTCTTGTTCACATTCTCCTCCCTTTTTTGCAAGTTTATCTGCCTTTTCATTTCCGGGTACACCACAATGAGATGGTACCCACTAAAATATGGTTCTCGTTTTGGCTGCTGAGTTGTGTAGTTCATGTCTCAGATGCGGGAGTTTACCAACCTTTATAGCTTGCAGGACAGACGGTACATATGTGAGGATGACTAGCTGGTGGCAGTCAGAGTTTGGTGTTATAAATCATATTTGCAGCTTGCTCTAGAGCTTGAACCTCAGCTGTATAGTTGGAACAGAATTTACCAGTGGGAATGTGCCTAGTCTCATAGTGGTTGTCAGGATATGAGATAAAGATACCGGCAACTCCATTCCTAACAGCATTAGTTGCTGATCCATCTGTATAGGCATGTATCCATGATTGATCGGGATAGCTTTCTTGGATCATACTCAATGTAGCAGTTCGTTTTTGCAGATCATTATACTCACATCCACTTGTGAGACCACTGACTGATGTATTAATTTGGAGGGCACTGCTGGCCTGCTCCCATGGTACAGGGTATAGGGTGGGCTTCAGTGGTGTTGTCTTCATGGATAGGTCTTCGTGATGCTGTCTTATAAGTCTTTTCCCCCGATGCACAAAGCTGCTACGCTTTAGACGTCCCAATGCCAGATCATCTAGTCTTGCCTTCATTGGGTGCATTGGCATACTGTTGTACTTTTCCATCTGGATCATGGTTTTTGTGTCTCTTCTATGGGACAATGTCTGTAATCCAGCAACCTTCTGCATCTCTGTTATTGGTGTAGTTTTCATGGCTCCTGTAATGAGCCTGACAGCTTGATTTTGCACCTTGTCCAAAGACTGCAGATGTGAGTTAGCAGCTGATGACCATGCTGCTGAGCTAAACTCTAAGTGTGGTCTTATTACTCCATTATAAATCTTCTTTAGATTTCGTTCATTTGCTCCCCAGTTGGTACCTGCTAATTTTCTGAGTATGCCTAGTCGTCTTCGGGCCTTTCCTTCTGCGTTTTCAATATGCTTATTCCATGTAAGCCTTTGGTCAAATGTCACCCCAAGATAGGTGGGGTAGCTTTCTTCCTTGATCACGGTTGTCCCTAGGTGTATGTTAGCTGATTTGTCCTTGGGGGCGAGGGAGAACAGTGTTGTGGAGGTTTTGTCTGTGTTTATTGTGATAAGCCATTTCTCTGCCCATGACACTAGCGTGTCTGCTGCCCGCTGCATTCTATAATTTGCTGTGGTGACATTTTCATCAGCGCACCAGAGTACTAGGTCATCTGCATATAAGGCAGCTTTAACTCCTGCAGGGAGATCTTTCACCAGGTCATTGATGTAAACAAGGAAGAGTGTTGGGGAAATTACTCCTCCTTGAGGTACCCCCTGATGGAGCAACACTTTTCTGCTCTGCAGACCGTCAAGAGTGACTCTAGTTCTCCTGTTATGCAAGTATGACTGGATCCATTTCATCATGTTGCCTTGGATTCCACTTCTCCTAAGTTTTGCAATGAGGCCATCTTTCCACACCTTGTCAAAGGCCTGCTTGAAGTCGACCCAGATCGTTAGGACCTTTTTCTTCTCCTGGAAGGCATCTTCTATTGCTTGAGACAAGTAAGTAACTTGGTCTTCTATACTGTAGCATTCTCTAAATCCAGCTTGTTCCGGCACCAGGATCTGCTCAGACTCTAAATACCATTTCAATCTGTGGTTGACTATTCGCTCCATAGTCTTCCCAACACAGCTTGTGAGACTGATTGGCCGGTAACTTGCAGCCTCGGTCTTACATTTCCCTTTCTTTAGTATGGGTATTGTGATGGCTTCTCTCCATACTTGGGGTACCGTTCCTTTCAACCAGCTGTGGTTGAATATCTCAAGCAGTTTTGTCTTTGCTGCTGAGCTCAGATTTACTAGCATTTCGTTGCTGATTTTGTCTGGGCCGGGTGACTTTTGAAACTTAAGCTTGGAAATAGCCTTCTGTAGTTCTCCTAGTGTGATGGGTTCCCTCATTGGGGCAGGAGTATCTGTCTGTCCCATGGTTCCCAGTATTTCTTTTCTTATCTCTCTCTGATGATCTATGTTAATGGGTAAGTTGCTTTCTGAACTGTATCTTCTAGCAAACAAGTCTGCAGCTTGTTTTTCCTCTGAAAAGTTTGCCACCTTCATCCAATGTGATAGTCTGCCTAGGTGAGGAACGCTCTTCATTTAGAGACTTGACTAATCTCCAAAGTTTCCTGCCGTCTTTCTCAAGGTTCAGCGATGCCGTTTTAGTTCTCCAGCTTTTCCGTTTTTCTTCTAGCTTTGTTCTCTGAAACTCTGCTACAGCCTTTTTCCATTTGTTGTGAGTTTCAAGTGAAGGCTGAGACTCTGCGTCCTTTCTAGCCCTGTCCATAGCTTCCTGACGTTCTTGGAGTGTGCTGGACCAGTATGGTATGTAGTTACGCCGGCATCCTTTGGGAATGGTTTCTTTTGCAGCTTGTAGTATGCATCTGTTGAAGTCTTTTACCACTTCATTAATGTCTGTGTTCTGTACCTTGAGGGTAGACAGCAGCGTGTTCACCTGATGCCTGAATAAACCCCAGTTGGCTTTTTTGTAGTTCCATCTTGTAATGGCTGGGCCTGTACTGAGAGTTGCACTCTGGACAGTAAGAAAGATTGGGCGATGGTCGCTTCCCCCTAGTTGGTCTCCTACTTCTCTACTAATAGATCCAGCTATATCTGGTGTGGAGAAGGCAAGATCTGGTGTTGAAGTTGTGTGCCATCCTCTGGAGTAGAAGGTAGGAGTATCTGTGGCATTATTGACTAGGATTAGGGAGTGATCATCTTGCCAAGTTTCAACCTCTTCACCTCTGTGATCCAGATGGTTATAGCCCCAGCTCTGGGAGTGGCTATTAAAGTCTCCAACTGCTATAAAGTTGGTGGCTGGTACCTGTATAGAGCTGAGACTCAGGGGTTTGTTGTTCGGACAGTAATAGTTCAGGAGTTCTATTTCCATCTTGTCTACCTTTATCTGCAACAGCTGATATTCTGCTCCATCCATGAAGGTTTTCCTTTCGTGTGCAGGAATGTTATTCCTTACAAGAGTAAGTACTCCTCCTTTTCGTCTATCTTTTCTGTCGGATCTGAAGCATTGATATCCCCTTATTTTAAAGGTTTGATCTGCTTTCAAGTGAGTCTCTTGGATACAGCAAACACTGACTTGCTTCTCATACAAGATGTTTTCCAGCTCTGTCTTTTTGCTGTATCCAGCCTGCTTGCTGTTCACTCCCTCTGCATTCCAGTGCATCATGACAAGTGGCACTCTGGGTTTCTCTTTTTCTGTTTTGTTTTGGTCAGTAGTTCTCCTCCGCCGTCTGCTGACTCCACAAGACGGTCTAGAGGGTCCTCCAGTAGCTGAGGGTGGGCTCTGTCGAGGCTCAGAGCCCGGCACTGCACCTGCCTGGTGGAGCTCCACAGGGCGAGCACCAGTACGGGATTTATTTGACGGTGTACTCTCCATAGAAAAAAAAAAAGCGAGTTGCGTGATACTGTGGTTTCCGGTGCGCCTTCTGGCCCAGTATCTATGACTTTAGCACGTGTTCAACGGGAGAGTGGGCTCATCCCTAATCTGTTTATGTTCCCAGTAGTAGACTATTCGCAAGCAGCCTGGGGGTGTCACTGCTCTGCGCGGACCTTGTTTACCGAGGCGGCGTCCGAGCTCGTATGGTGAAAATATGGTTGCATTATCTTCAAAATAGCCCTGTCTTTCCTGCCATCCTGCAACTTTGAGTTAGGGAGTTCTGAGCTCCAGTCTCTTTCCCAGGCATTTTATCCTGGCCTGGCACGCATACAGAGGACCCCACTTCTGGTTCTAAGTTAGCAGTTGGGGACAGGTGGGGTAGCACACTGTGCATTCCCCGTCATCCAGGGGGCTTTCCAACTATGCAGAGCTTGCACAATGCTGTGCTCTGGTTCTGGGCTCACCCAAGGAATCCTCACGTCCTGCACAGAGCCACTTCCAGATACCCACCACCTGCCAACCCCCCATTGTAGAAATCTCCTGCATGCGGCCATCCAGTCAAGAGCCAGTATTAAGTCTGGTGCCCAAGTGATCCCCCTAAGCTCAGTGTGCAATTCTGGGTTCTCATCATGCTGCAACACAGGGGGGATTGTGATGCTCAGCCATCTCTCTCAACTCTGCACCGATAAGTGACATCGGGGACTTAACTGTGTCTCAGTACTGGGAGGCCCCGTTTCCGGGTACACCACACACAGCCAATTGAGGCAACGGTCGCCGTGGGCGATTTCCTCTCTAAAATGAGAGGATAGACTAAATCGTCTACCACTGATTTTGCCCCGCACATATCGGGTTGAACATCAATTTCCGCAACCGGAAGTAGCACAGGCTTTATACTCTTCCAAGGCCCCTGTATTTCTACAGTTTCACCAGTATATTCAGTATATTAGTGGGCTTTCACCAAAGATGGAGAAACTGAAGCCGAGTATTCGAGGCCCGAATCATACAAGCACCGAATGGTTCAGTTTCCGACGGTTACTTGCTCAGTAATAGAAGGGTAACTAGGATTTTGTTCATATGCCTGGGGGTCATGTTTCCCTATCGGCCCCCTGATCAGGCAAGCGACATTATAAGGGCCGGATTTCGGCCTCTTACAGTCCGATGTGAAATGCGTGTCAGTTTTGCACGATTTACAATATCGTCTTCCAGTTCCCTGGGCTGAATTGCTCTGTTTCTGCCTCTGGTGATCTTGTGGTTGTTGTTGCTGTTGGTGGGCTGTTTTGTGTGTTGTGTTGTCCGTACTTTTGAAGTTATCATCTGGGTGATCCTTCTGTTTGGGATGACTATCGTGGTGACGCCTTTTAGACGGATTCACTTCCGACTGGGCGCTCTGGTACATATCAGCAAACAGTACTACCTGCTCAAGAGTTTCGGCCCCATGCTCCGTCAGGAACCGTCTCATGTCAGGGATGAGCGAGTCTTTGAACTGTTCCACGACAATCATCTCCTGCAACCCTTCATAAGATTCATCAAAGGTGCTAAGAGATCCCCACTTCTCCATGTACGTTTCTAGTCGTGTAGCAAATTGTCTATACGATTCATCTTTCTGTCCTTTCGCCTCACGGAATTTACCACGAAAAGTCTCTGCATTGAGCATAAAACGTTGTAGCAGAGCTTTCTTCAGCATGTCGTAGTTGTTCTGTTTTTCTGTGGGCATCTTGAGAAACACATCATAAGCAGATCCCCTCAGACTCTGGGATAGCTTCATGTTGTATCTCTCCCTCTCCAAGCTATATGTAGCTGCTAAGGATTCAAACCTAGAGAGATATATGTCTATTTCTTCTGAAGCATCAGAATAGACATCTAGTTGGAAGGATACTGCACTAGGTGCCACCACCTGATTGGTGTTTCCTCCATCGCTATTTTAAGAACTGCCAGATCCGCCATTGTTCGAACTAGAATCCACTCTTCTTCCTTCGAGTTCAAATTCCTTCATTCTTATACAGTGGGCTCTGTCGTCCTGTTCCTTCCTTTCTGCTCTCTCAGCCTGTTCCTTTTCTTTTACGAATGCCCTTTCTTCTTTTCTTGGAATGCCCTCTCCTGTTCCTTTTCCTTTTTAGCGAATGAGCTTTCCTGTTCTCTCTCTGCGGCTTCGAAAGCCCTTTGTTTTGCCTTCTCTTCAGCTTGGGTTTTTTCGTGTTCCCTGGCCATTCTTCTCTCTTCCCTCTCAGCTGCCTTCTCCTCACGGTGTGCGACTTTCTCTGCCTCCATCCTCTCTTTTTCTCTTTATCTTTTTTCTTTCTGTTTTCTCACCGAAGTATGCACGAAGTCAGAAAGTTCTTTGGCTGAAAACCCTACTTCGCGGCCTAGATTCAGGTAAAAGGCATAGCGGTTTTGGGACTCTGCCATTCTGAGAGAAAAATCTGTTTACAAAGCTACACAAATGCACAACAGCTACTAACACTAAACACCAAATTACAACACTGAATTAGCTTCGAACTTCTTATTTCTTTAACTTTAGTTTACAAGAAATTGTGTTTCATTCACTTATTCAATTATTCTTTACACAGTTACTTTTACTGTTATTTATGAATGCAATGTATGCCCAGTCTTACAATTAAACACACTCTTTTGACACTATTCTTTCAGTCAATCTGAAATTTATGTCAGTCGTCTATGGGAATTACTAGATAAGTTCTATAAACCCGGCGCGTGTCGCTCAACTGTGAATTATCACGCTTGTGCGACCGGGTTCAATCCCAAGTCAAGACCCCAATTGGTATTACCTCCCCTGCTTTGCAGTAGTGTCTAACAGTGGCAAAAACTCAAGTGCCTAATAGGGGCTTCAAAGGTATCTACCTTTGCACAAGATTACTTTTGGCAGAGAAGTAGATAGAAGGGTGATGACACTTCTATTACAAAGAGAGTCTTCACAAGATATTCAGAATAAGCGAGAACAATACTGCTTTGGCTAAGTATGTTAACTCTGTAATTCTGCCGACGCTTTTATGAAGGATTTAAGCACTTCTTAAGTTCAGCTCGTTTAAGCCCCCACCCCTGATTTACTCAGTGGAATTCTATTATTTTAGTATAGCTCTGTTTAGAGTGTGTGTAGTAATTTGACTGAGACAGACAAGCAATAACTTTAAAAACATTAAATTGAAGTTAAATTTGTAAATTACAAATAACAAAATTTAATTCTCACTTTAGGTTTTAACAGTTGGAAAATAATTTGAATAGTTATGGATCAAGAAAAGTTATCATCACAGTCTTTAGGGAATGTGAGATATTACAAGAAGTTCAAGAGGCAGCATATATTTGAACTGAGCTGCTAATGATGGTTCTGCTCCTTCTTATGGGTTGGTTCTTTTCACTCTTCTCGCGTTCGTCTCTGATCAAGGTTGTCTGGGGTATCTCGTTTCCAAGAAACGTCAAGGAGAGTCTACCACGTGGATCCTTCGTCATAAAGCTTAGGCCACAGTTCCCTTCTTGTTCCAGAGATAGTACTTTCTGCTGGTACCACCAATAACTATGTTAAAAGTATAGATCGAAACGCTCTTCTTAGTATGGCGTTTTCCACTCCATAGTTATGGGTTCCTATCTTCCCATACCACCATCCCAATTACTCAGACTTTACCCTCAATGAGAATTAAATTTAATCCCTCGGGGTAAAACTTTCTTTACATTTAAATAGAATAGCTTTCATAGTTACTTTATATTTAAATGAAAAGGTTAATAATACAGATAGAGTCTGTTTACATATACATCTCCACTGATTGAAAAGTGTTCACAATATAAATTGAAAATGTTTTCATTTATGTGTTACACTGATTGAAAAGTTTGAAACTTCCATTACTTTAAAATGAATATTTTCATTTAGACATTCACACTGGTTTAAAGCTTAAAAACTTACATTAATTTTGAAGTGAATATGTTTATAGGGACATTTTCACTGCTTTGAAAATGTAAGTATTATACTTAAAATGCACATAATTTCTTTCACCTTTCCCTCCCTGCTCCATAGGGAACCTGAAACTACTTTATGCTTTTAGTTCTCTTTACGAAACTTTCAATAAAACAATCAACAGCCCGTGCAGTAATGGGTCATGAACTAATCATTCTAGATACTGAGGTTGAAAGCCTCAAATGACTTGGGCGTCCTGTCGCAATTTTCATACACTCATGCATATCGTCCAATGAGACTAGTATGGTGTTCTGCATGAGGCTGGCAATCTCACCATGTAACACAGATTGCTACCGAAACCACTACTGCACGAGCATATGAATACTTTGTGAGGGCTTCATGTGGATGCCAGCCACATTGGTGGCCCCATGCTCCCTAAGGAGCGGAGAAGAGAAATATATATCTCCAAGTGATCCCATGTGCTCTCACAAACCATTCTACATATCACAATAATTAAATAATCATCCAATGGACATAAAATAATATTCAACTCTATGTACAACAAATACTCTCAATAATGAGAATAAGCTACTACCTCTCAACCGATCAACATAAATATTCGTTCCTGCACTCTGAACATGTCGTAAGTGACGACTGGTACGCCTGGCAATCAGCGTGTCGTTTATGACCCCTGATGAGATTGGGAACTCATCACATGAAACACATTGTTACAGAAACAACCACTGCAATAGCATAAAAATGCTTCTTGTGGGCCTGTAATGGACACCAGTTGCATTGGTGTTTCCATGCTCCGCACGGAGCAAACAGAGAAACACCTGTCTCAAAGTGCCTTACGCCCCAAGGAGTGGCCTCGCGCTTTCCAGAAATCTAAATACATATTCTCACCTCACTCAAAGTAACCCACTAAAGATATACAGTAGAATAATCAATAATCATGAAATACACTTAATTACTCTTACATTAAAGAACAAAATAAAATTACTCTTGACTTAACACTAGAACTAAAGTCATCACATAAAGGAAATTTACCACGAAATCTCTCTCTTCTATTATTGGGGAAAATTATTTTTAACCTACTTTCACCCACGTGTCAATTCACACGATATAAAACTGCGTAACATTAAGTGATAACTAAGAGTGTTAAATGCAGACTCCTTGGCGCCTTCTTTTACGAACGGTCATCAACACGTGGTCCTCCCGGTTGCCATCTTCCCAACAAGTTAATATTATCTAAATTAAAGTAATCAATCGCTTCTCTGCCTGGTTTCATGTGTGAAATAGTTTGCCTTTCTTTCCCGGTCTGATGAATGAAATACTTGATACTTAACTATTGCAGCCTGAATCTGGACTAGGCACTAGTAAAAATCTACCCACACATTATTTTCACTCAATCATCATTTCAAGACTAAATTATAAGGTCTTGGAAACACATCAATCTATTTATTTCATTAACCATTAAAACAGACACGCTCAATATAATTCTAAAGCTACAGGGAAATAATGGTAATTTCACTAGGAAATAAGCTAATCTGCTTCTAAATCAAACTCACGTGCTCAAGGCATTTACAGATTGGCTCTGGTGTCTAACTTCGTTTGTTCTCTCTGGGCGGCTTTTGCAAAATACGCCCGTTCGCCGCCCGCTATCTCTTTATATAGGCTCTAGGCTAATCACTCAACTTACTGCGCGGCGCATAGTAATTGCGCCACGCAAATAACACTCGCCTTTATTGCTCTATTAGGCATGAAAACACAAATATGGCCCACAACTATCAAATATAACACACGACTATCAAATATAACACACAATTATAGTTTAGGCTTTATTGTGGCCTAAACTAATATATCTTCTATCTCGTCAGACTTTTCACATCCCAACGTGCTGCGCGCACATCGAAATTATATGGGCGATAAATATGCCTTGAACATGTTGGGGGCGTCTTTACGGCCCCATTACATATCTCCCTCCTGATTTTGTTGTCATCCCGACAACATCAGGACCACACGTCTTGTATTTTGGCCCTGTCAGTGTAGTGCACTCTTTCACCCACTCGCAATGGTGTGGGGCCTGGGAGCTGATTACCCTTCTCCCTCCTGTCAGCAGCCATTTTCTGCATTCTCTCTGCAGCTTTTTGGTGTGCTACGTGCAACCTCTCTAGGTGACCTTGCAGCCACTCATCAGTTGTCTCCGGCTCTTCATCTGGGCGCGTGCCTATCATGAAGTCTAGAGGAAGCCTTGGTTCTCTGCCGAAGAGGAGGTAGTATGGTGAGTACCCTGTCGAAGAGTGGGGGTGGAGTTGTAGACCATAACCACCTCAGCTAGATGATCAGACCACCTTCGCTTCTGGTCAGCTGTCATGGGTCTCAGCAAATCATGCAAGGTCTTGTTGAAGCGCTCGCACTGCCCGTTGCCTTTAGGATTGTAAGCTGTAGTGCGGCTCTTGTGGACTCCATATATCCTGCATAGCTCTGCGACTATCGCTGACTCGAAGTTCCGGCCTTGATCAGAGTGTATCCTCTGAGGAGCTCCGAGATACTGGAACCACTTTTCCAAAGGGGCTTGGTGACCGTTGTTGCTTTTTGGTCTCTTGTTGGTATAGCAATGGTGTACTTGCTGAACACATCTGTCAGCACTAGTACATTCTCAAACCCTTTGGAATCCCGCTCTAGCAGTGTGAAATCCATTGCTACCACCTCAAGTGGTCTGGAGGCAATCAGGTTTCCAGATGGTCCATGAAACTTCAGTTGAGGTGCTTTGGCAATGTTACATCGGTTGCATCTCCGACAAAACATTTCAACGTCAGCTGTGATGCCTACCCAGAAGCACCTACTTCTCAGCAACTGTAGCATGCGCTCTCTTCCCTGATGGCCCACCCTGTGAGCAGAGTCTAGTATCCGTGGTTTCATGGACTCAGGTATTACTAGTTGTTTCATGCAGGATCCATCTGATCCCTTCACTGTCCGGTATAACAACCCATCTGTCACTTCGAGCCGGTTACTCTGATTAAGTAGTTTTCTTGCAGCCAAGGGGATTTTTCGAGCATCTCTTCCTGCAGGTCTGGTGCCATCATTTACCATCTTCCTGACCATCGCTACCACATCATCAGCTCCCTGGAGATTTATCAGATCCTCACGTGAATAGGTGGGAAATGCTTGAGTGGTTGCTGGTGCTGTGGCTGATTCGGCAGGTACCCTTTCACTGATATCTTTCTGGCTTGTTGCTGCCATCAACCCTATCTCATGTGGTATCTGGGTAAACTCTCTTGGGTGACTTACTTCGTCTTTTAGTGAGCATGCCTTGATTGAGCGCAGCTACTAAATCATGCAGCGGTTTGGCTATCTTTGCAAAGCCCGGCACAAATCTGCGGTAGTAACTGGCCAATCCCAGGAATGACCGTAACTCAGTCTGGGAACGCGGTACAGGGGCCTCTTGAACAACCTTCGCCTTGTCTTCCATAGCTCCTATTCCATCTGCTGATATAGTATGCCCCAAGAATTCAATCATTGTCCTAAACAGCTTACACTTTTCTCCATTCAACTTCAGCCATAGCTGGCGTAGCTTAGAGAATACTTTCTCCAGTCGGCTCAAATGGTTAGGGAAGTCAGCAGAGTACACTAAAATGTCATCAATGTATACTAGTATCAGCTGGAACACTAAATCGTGCATACTGCTCTGCACTAACCGTTGGAAGGTGCTGGCAGAGTTGGCTAAGCCCATAGGCATCCTGGTGTATTCATAAAGTCCAAAAGGGGTAGTGAAAGCGGTTTTCTCTTGGTCTTTCTCATCCATTGCTACTTGATAGTAACCACTTGCCAGATCAAGTGATGAGAATATCTTTGCTCCTCCTAGCGCATCCAGGTACTCATCTACTCGGGGTAGAGGGTATGCATCCCTCTTCGTCTTGCTATTAAGTGCCCTGAAGTCTATGCAGAATCTAAGCCGACCATCCTTCTTCCGGACCAAAACTATTGGGGAGGCCCAAGGACTGCAACTCTCCTTGATTATTTGTTTGTCAAGCAATCCTTGTAGGTGATCCTGTACCTCTCTATAGAAAGCAGGAGGTATTCTCCTGTAAGGCTGCTTAACTGGGGTGTCATCTGTTAATGGGATGGTGTGCGTTACCCTGTCCGTGTACCCTACATCTGTCTCATGTGGCAAAAAGATCGACATAGCGTCTCAACAACGCTCTTACTTCCTGCTCTTCAGCCTCACTGCCCTCAAACCCGGTCAGGTCAATTGGGCACATCTCTTGCTCTGGATTCGTGTATGGTGGACTTGCTGACATTTCTATCTCTTGAGCCCCTACAACTCTGAAATATGTGCTATAGTCCACCCCAGCTTCTGTCAGTACTCCTACTTGTGTCCCGGGAGCTAAAAACAAGTCCTCATCTCCCAAATTTATGGCCTGAATATCACAGGACCCACTTCTAAGAACAGTCAATGTATGACTCATTATCAGCCCTCTGTGTTCTAAGTCTCTGTTAGGCTCAAAGAGAAAAGTTCTTTCTGACTGGCCTCCTCTCCTGCATTTGACTGTTATGGCCCTGATCGATCGAGCAGGTGTGTGGGTTTGCTTTCTCCCAGATACCCATACTTTCATAGAGTCTGATTTCTGCGTCATCCCCTGATCTCTTGGAGGGTCCCATCTTAGTATGTTCTGTATGTTTGGGATTTCCACAAGGACATTAGTACCTATGATCCCTGGTGTTTTCTTTTGGTTTCTAGGTCCTTGTACCCTGGCCATCCTTCTCTCTTCCCTCTCAGCTGCCTTCTCCTCACGGTGTGCGGCTTTCTCTGCCTCCATCCTCTCTTTTTCCTCTTGATCTTTTTTCTTTCTGTTCTCTCACCGAAGTATGCACGAAGTCAGAAAGTTCTTTGGCTGAAAACCCTACTTCGCTGCCTAGATTCAGGTAAAAGGCATAGAGGTTTTGGGACTCTGCCATTCTGAGAGAAAAATTTGTTTACAAAGCTACACAAATGCACAACAGCTACTAACACTAAACACCAAATTACAACACTGAATTAGCTTCGAACTTCTTATTTCTTTAACTTTAGTTTACAAGAAATTGTGTTTCATTCACTTATTCAATTATTCTTTACACAGTTACTTTTACTGTTATTTATGAATGCAATGTATGCCCAGTCTTACAATTAAACACACTCTTTTGACACTATTCTTTCAGTCAATCTGAAATTTATGTCAGTCGTCTATGGGAATTACTAGATAAGTTCTATAAACCCGGCTTAGGTTTTAACAGTTGGACAATAATTTGAATAGTTATGGATCAAGAAAAGTTATCTTTACAGTCTTTAGGGAATGTGATATATTACAAGAAGTTCAAGTGGCAGCATAAATTTGAACTTAGCTGCCAATGATGGTTCTGCTCCTTCTTATGGGTTGGTTCTTTTCACTCTACTCGCGTTCGTCTGTGATCAAGGTTGTCGGGTGTAGCTCGTTTCACAGAAACGTCAAGGAGAGTCTACCACGTGGATCCTTCGTCGTAAAGCTTAAGCCACGGTTCCCTTCTTGTTCCAGGGATAATACTTTCTGCTGGTACCACCAATAACTATGGTAAAAGAATAGAACGAAACGCTCTTCTTGGTATGGCGTTTTCCACCCCACATTTATGGATTCTTATCTTCCTATACCACCAACCCAATTACTCAGACTTTACCCTCGATGAGAATTAAATTTAATCCCTCGGGGTAAAACTTTCTTTACACTTAAACAGAATAGCTTTCATAGTTAATGAAAATGACGATGAAAAGGTTAACAATACAGATAGTCTGTTTACATATACATCTCCACTGATTGAAAAGTGTTCACAATATAAATTGAAAATGTTTTCATTTATGTGTTACACTGATTGAAAAGTTTGAAACTTCCATTACTTTAAAATGAATATTTTCATTTAGACATTCACACTGGTTTAAAGCTTAAAAACTTACATTAATTTTGAAGTGAATATGTTTATAGGGACATTTTCACTGCTTTGAAAATGTAAGTATTATACTTAAAATGCACATAATTTCTTTCACCTTTCAATCCCTGCTCCACAGGGAACCTGTAACTACTTTATGCTTTTAGTTCTCTTTACGAAACTTTCAATAAAGCAATCACCAGCCCGTGCAGTAATGGATCATGAACTAATCATTCTAGATACTGAGGTTGCCAGCCTCAAATGACTTGGGCGTCCTGTAGCAATTTTCACACATTAAAATCCATATGGTAATATATATATATATATATATATATATATATATATATATATATATATATATATATATATATATATATATATATATATATATATATATATATATATATATGTGTGTGTGTGTGTGTTTGTGTTTGTGTCTGTGTGTGTGTTAGTTCACATGTTAGTAATGAAACATAGAATGAAAAATGCACTACTTACGCCAATCTTGGCTACAGACTTGTTGCTCAGATGAATAAAAGAGACGAGTCGGTCTCTTACACGCGTCTGGAGTGTCTTTAATTTGACAATAGATTCCCTCTCTGACTCCGTGTTTTTTCTTCAGTTTGCTAGTCCCGGAGTTTCTTATTAAAATGTAGAGGAAGTTGAGGGGAACTGCTGTAAGACGTGGAGTACAATGGTTGGGTGTGAAAAAAAATCGAAAAAAGGTGATTCGTCTTACGAGGACAAAAGACAAAGAAAATAGCCAACGTTACGGCCACAAGGCCTTCGTCAGGGAAAGGAAAGAAAGTGAAGGCTAGATAGGATACATAAGAACCTAAATTAATATAAAAATTAAACCTAGGTACTTCCCTGAAGGCATCGAGGTCCTACCACTTTTGCTGCCCGCGAACGGACTAGCTTGCCCGGAAAAGGAAATGACTGCCAACACCGGATGTACACAATACATACTAAGAAACTAAAAAACGAAACTGAACAATAAACTACCCAAATATAATATTAGTGGGGACTGGAAATAGAAGAGGACAGAATGAGTTGGAGATAAATAAATATGAAATAAAAAATCATGACATATTAAAAACAGTGTATTATATATTCATACATATTATTAGAAGGCGGCAGAAAAACCTGTTTGGCCAATATAGATTTTGCAGCAACGTTTACATATGATCGTATAAATGACATTGCGCGACTTACACGTGAAGCTACTTGTGATGATGTACGTAGCCTCAGGAAAAGACACCTTGTGGGTTGAGAACACATACTTGCACGTGTTGCATCGTGTCCGACCACAGAGTAGTGTGCCAAAGTGAGTGGCATTCTCCTTTGGAAGACGGCTGTGAACAAGAAGATCGTTCAAGTTCTTGTCGCGTCTATATGCCACCAAAGGTGCTTCACCGAAAACTTCTTGGGTCACAGACTCTGCTTGGAGCATAGGGAGGTGGCGGAAAAGGATCTGTTTGACTGCAGTACTGTGAGGGTGATAGGTCAAGATCAATTTGACTCTATCCGAAGTGGGTTTATAGTAAAGTTTGAGGGCCTCCTGACGAGAGATGGGGAGCACACGTTGGAGGGCAGAGGTGAGAACATGTTCCGGATAAAGTCTGCTACGGAAGAAATCCAGCATCTCATTGGCTCGGAAGTGGAAGTCATCGTCGTCTAAGCACAAACGGCGATGGCCGAGAAGTTGTGAGAATGGAAGGATTCATGAAAGTTCTTTGGGCAGGCCTGTATTCTACATGCTCCCCAAAATTCATAAGATCGACAACCCTGTCTAAAATGGAACTTCAGCCTCATGCGACGGTGAAACCGATGAACATCCTGGAGGAGATTATATGGGTCTAGGGTCGGACGAAGAGGAACAAATTTTAGGCCCTTACTGAGAACAGAGCGCTCTCCCTCAGAGAGCGGCAGATCTGAGGGGATGCAGACTACATGAGTGCGGGATAGAGTGGAGGATGGAGGGGCAGCTTTAGGGGTAGGGAGGAGACGGGATAGTTTATGATGTTTAGTAGTGGAAAGGGACTCATGCAGCTGCCGGTTCAGTGTGTGGATAGTGGTGCGTATCATAGAATAGGAAGGGAAGTTGTTGGAGGTGAGACAACGTAAGTGAAGCAGAAGCTGGGACTGTTGGGCACTGAGATCCGATAAAAGGCGGGAGTGACTGGCAGCCACTACGCACATACGTTGAAAGCCACATCTGGTCTCAATTCGTTGTAGGAGACGTTGTTCCCTTGGATTGAGTGTGCCAGCAGATGGATGAAAATTGGAAGAGAATCCATTAGGAAGAAATTTGTGGTGGAGGCAGGTATGAATAAAGTGGAGATGAGAGGTGAATCTGGATTTCTTGAAAGTAACGAATGCAAAGTCAATGGCGGCACGAGATATATCAGGAGGCAGGGAGCTAAAGCTGGTGGTGACCGAAACACGGAGAGAGTTGATAAAATATTTCAGAGAGGGCATAATGGGGAAAGAACCAGGAGAAAAGTGAATCGCCCAGAAAATAAAATAAATACTAAATAAATAAAATATAAAAAACGCTAAATGAAAATAGAGATAAATGAAAAAATAAATAAATAGGACAGAATGCAGTAATATAAGGTATGAAGGAAGAGTAGGGAAATACGAAAATAAATAAATAGGATATAAAATTATATGCAATACTGAAAAAAGGAGAGATAGGATAGAATCGGGGGGATAATCAGGATTGGTAAATAGAGACACAAGATAACAGAGACACGGTGCAGTAAAAAAAAATAAAAAATATATATATATTACGTCGTGAAAGTGCTCCCCAAAATTAATAAGATCGACAACCCTGGCAGACCTATTGTCTCGGCCTGTTCCTGTCTTACTGAACACATTTCTGACTTCCGAGATAGCATTTTCCAGCCTATCGTTGAGAATCTTCCCTCCTTTGTCAAAGACACTAAACATGCTCTTATAACTTTCTCCTCTATTCGACTCTCAGCAGACCGCTGCTGTGACAGACGAACTTAGCTGACCCTGATTGACCCTGAAGCGTTGGATGATATAGTACGACCCTTTGTAACGACCCCTTCGTATAGCATCAGTGCCGCCGAATATATTGTAACTTTTCGTCAAACGGGATTTTTTTTTCACCTGGACTCATTAGCTATGCAACCTTTCCACGCAGATGGTCACCACGTGGGCTGATTAATATGTGGACAGTTTATCTACCGTTCATTCTGGTCATCGCATTGATTTAAGGAGAGATTAAATCACGCCCATGGACATCTCCTGAGCAATCATATGCAGGTATTTTCATTAACTTGGCCAGTGGAGGGCGTTGCCAGCATCAAACGATAGTAGTGACCACGATCAAAGACACTGGGGGGAGATCTCAGGAAGGACTGGCGGCATGCTATCAAAGGCAGTAGTGGTCCCTGAAACGAGCGACGCAAGTTTCCTGCCGGTATTTCGCATCTCGGTGTTAAACACGAAACCGATCGTAGTATGAGCGAACGGGAAAGCCGGCGCAAGCAGCGAGCGAAGATACGAGAGACCAAGGGCGGGTTCTCCCTTTAGTCTGGCGGTCAGATCCCCAAAAGTCTTCTGAGATAAAAAAAAGGTGTCAAAATTTCACATGTCCCCCCAATCTTGCATTCCAGTTGTAGATATAATGAAGAAATGCATGTTATCACTCGTTGGCCAGAACTTGACAGAAGCACTAGCGATATTGAAATCTTGTTATAGATTTTCCCTGGATTTTCATATATTTGCAGTGAATTCTATTCTGTGCAAAACGGTAAAATATAACTGTGTCTAGTGATCAGTGGTCTAGTTTATTCATTCTATTTCACTGGATATTGTGTTAATTTAAATTTATTAAATTAAACCATCTCAATAGTTCCCAGTTGTAAATGAAATGTTATACCTGTTATATTATTTCCAAAAATAATAGAGGCTTAAATGTTAAAGTAACTTTTATAGTCGCGAAGGAATTTATAATTAATAAATTTAGTTAAGTCCTATATATATATATAGATGTGTGTTTTAACCATTAGAACTCGCGCAGTGTTTTACCTAATACAGCATTAAATACGCGAGGGTATATATATATACATATATATAATATATATATGATATAATATATATATATATATAATCGCGCATATATTATATACGTATATATATATATATAAATACGCGAGGGTATAGATAGTCTTAACGGGAAATTCATCGCGCTTTAGAATGTTATTTGATTTTTTGGTATATTACATGTCTTTTTCTTTCATACAGAGTGATCGCAAACTTTGCGATCCCAGCATAAAGAAAGCAATAGAGAAATCATACAGAGTCCTTTTCAGACTCAGTTCTTAATTTCCAGATATATTGATGGAACATTTTTAAATATAATTCTTGTGGCGGTCCGATGCGACCTAGCTATCAATTACATGAAAGAAAGCACCCCCAAGAACCTTTTTTTAATAAATCATCAAATTTAATTACAATCTGTAATATAAACTGGAAGATGAACAGTGCCAGTAGCGATAATTTATTTACGGCTCTACTGTGAGAGAATACATATTTACCTGACTGTGACTGAGCCTAATTTTTCCTCACTGGATTTAAACTATACCGGTCAGTTGCTATCATCACGCCTTGAAGTAATTTTACCTCCAGCAGCGAAATTAAAGAGACCTCATTTTCACCCCCTGTATTGAATTGTGTCAGTGCCATCCCATAGACTCCTTTTATATAATAAAACATAATAACTCTGAGTCTTCAAGTCCGGCGATTAGTGGGAATATTCACTATCAGCAAACCTCGCTACATCTGGGGCGGGACATCGAAGTACTAGACATTTTCACGTGTCAAGAGTAATTGTTGTTTATATAATTCTATGGATTGTCTGATGCTGCAATCGGTAAGTGTGTGTATGTGTATATGAGTGTGGATCCTCACGCGCGTGCATGAATGACAGGAAATCTAATTGTTTTTGCAAACCATTTGTTAACTTGCCTACCGGGCAATACATTTTCTGTATACCCCGCATTGTTCCTTTAAGTGGGATATTTTGTTAACTCTGTGTAGAAATCGCGTCCACCAAATGTTAAAAGTCTATTTCTATGTGGTACTAACAATCAATATAACCACCAAATGTTACCTCTGGTGGGTTTGTTATAGTTGAAGTCGAAACAGTGGGCACAGATTACTGTTGGTACGCGAATGTAAAATAATTGTTTTGTCTGACAGAAGTATTTATTATCACATTTTGTTCCAAAAACATATAATCTCAACAGCATAGTCCTGCACATCAGCAACAATAATTCATCATACTTGCATAACTTAGCGTAAAAATCTAGGTTTACGGCGTACAGTCATGTTTGGTTAGAAATAGATTGTTCTTGCTTCAGAAACTGCATTCAATGTAAGTGCGGCATTCACCTTGCACATAAATCTCTATATCTGATATATATTAAATGTATGTGCGGCAGTCGAACTCCTCGTGTCATAAATCTCGGGGTTAATGGTTGTTATACAATGTAATGCAATGTAAGATGAGAGGGTTCCATTCTGATCCTCGCACATATATTTCTATCTCTGGCCTAGCCGAACCAGTGCATCCAAGTTCCTGGGGAAAGAACTTTAGCACGGGAAAATCACAACGCGTTACCAGTGTTTTATTGGCGCGGGAAAGCCAACAACATATTCTAGCTATTATTCAAATAATAGCATATAATGGTCCTAACATAGACCTCCTTCTGACACGGGAAAACGACGTGTCTTTTTTAATCCAAAGTGCGGCAGTCACTCGTCGCACATGATATCTATAACTAGATGAAGTGACATTCACTAGCAGCCATATTCCTCCTCAACTTTACAGCAATGGAAAAATCTACAAAAATAGGACATTAAAGAATTGTAGCTTTGATTACGCGGTACATAGTTTGCTGGTGACGATCCAATATCACTTATAATGAAAAATCGCATTTGAATTCACATACTCTAGAAACACCAACATCTCCCTCAACGGATGATGCCCCCTTACTATCACCTGATTAGTTAAAATTCAGTACAGAAGCCCTTCCCCGTATACTAACTTCATGTCACTTCAGAACGCTTTTGATAAAGTCCTGTAACCTTACCTCAATCTTCGCTAGACATGAACTAGGGACCCCTGAAGTATGTTCTATGAACATACTCTCTGCTTCTAAGTGAAGTGAACTTTTAAATGTCACATTCCAAGCTTGCATACTTCAATAAAAATACACTCTAAACAGAGTTACACCTTTCTCTACCCACACACATGTATATATACGTCATGTATCTCATGACCTTAACCTACTTACTAACAAACTCCAGCCCCGTACACCAAAATCCTTAACACCTAACTGTAACTTCGAATATGACTTAACACTCTGTTTAACCCCTCCCCTTTCAATTGCTTAGTAAAGGGAATTACAATTTGGGATAACAGGATTTTTTTCTACCACCCATACCTAGTATTGTAACCCCTCTTTCAGAGTAATTAACTTCACTGTTAGGTTACATTACCTATGTTCCTGATAACTATCTATCTTTGGACTGGGTTCATCTTTGTCTAATAAGCGGGAAGGGCTTAGTCGATACCAATCTTCTTCACCCCTCCCCACCTTGTTATTTGCATTTTCTGTACTTATGATAATTTTATGTAACACTTGATATTTGTTTGTGATTTGATTTTTTAGGTTAATAAACATCATAAACCTAGTTAGCACTGTGTTGGAAATACCCAAAGCCCAACATTTCCCCTATTTGTTTAATATAGTTGTATCCACGTGCGTCTGTGTGTTTAAAGAACAAAATCGGTGTGAGCGCAGGTGTGTGTCTGGAAACTGGCAAATAATTGTTTGACCAGGAGGGATGAAGAGTAGATTGAGAAAAACGATTTGTCGTAAATAAGTCTGTCTTTTCTCTCCCCAGCACACTGTGAAGCAGCTATTTACTCTTTAACCTTTCTATCACTGAGATTTCATCATCATTCTCCACTCTAAACCGGACCACTGTTTCTAAGACTCTTTCTCTCTAAATAAATTTACGACAATATTTGTGGGCTGGTCCTGGGATCTTGAGCTACATTTGAGGCAATCGCATAGCCGGGATAAAGATATTTTTGAGTCTGATTAAGTCTGGGTCTAACTAGATAGAGTGTGAATGATCTGTCTTTGTGAAGTAGGGAAATAAAAATAATTAATTACACCCCTAGACAACGCCTTTTAGTATTTGGGTCGTCCACACAGCATATTTACAGGTTGTTTTCTTTCCACAGCAGTAGAAAGTACGGATAAACAAAAATATTTGTTATTTAAATTATTCTCTGGCAGAGAAACATTACATTTTTCTTTATAAGATTTGCTGGGATTGCGTGATTGTTTTTACAGTCACTAAAGGTTTTTGAAGTTACTAGAGTTGAGCTTAAGCTAAAGACGCCTTGTTCTGACTTTTAAGTCTAGTTAACATCGTCTCTTCTCATAAACTGACTTCAGGGGTTTAGTTTTTGTAGTGGAGAATTAAAATTTCAGGAAGATTTTTTTTTTCTTGAAATGGTTTTAATATAATTTTTTTTTCTACTTTTAGTAAAAGTAAATTTTTTCCAGTGTAACTTCATTTTAGTGGCATTATGTCGCTTGTGTTTAGAGCCTTAACTGCCAGGAAACAGCAGCGATAAGTTAACTTATTTAAGGTAGGAGGTAACTCAAGTAAATTTTTACTTTGGTTTTTCTCGTAGCGGTTCCGAGTTTCTTCCCCTTCTCGTTTCTTCTTACTAGTTCTCTAGTCATACTACTTCTTATTCTTTGACAATGGCAGAGAGGATAAGGATAAGATCCATCATTTGAAAGAGGCAGGAGACGCAGAAGGCAAACGAATTTGTCAACCAGAACTGGAAATAGAAGCCGCAACGAACAGAAGCTTTGAAGGAACAGAAGGGGAACTTGAAAGGTAAGAAAAAGCGAGAGCAGAGAGGAGAGAAGCACAGGAGAGGGCAGATAGGAAAGAAGCGGAAGATCGTCACTTGGAGCAGAAGAAAATTGAGGCAGAGATGAACGCCCGCAGGGAAAAAGAGAAGGAGAGACAACGTGAAGAGAGAGACAAGTAAAGACAGCATGAATTGGCGCTTAAAGCTTTAGAGAGTCGGGGCTCCTCTACTTCGAATAACGGAGAGCCATCTTCGCCCCAGTCTCAGTCAATGGATCTCTCCAGCACTCAATCTGCCCAATTAACGGCGATGTCTTTTGCTTTAGAGCCTTTTCATAGCCCCAATGAAAAAATTGACAGCTACCTAGAAAAATTCGAGAGGCTCGCAAATCTGTATGGGTTAGAGTGTTCCCGTTGGGCACTTAAACCCTCAACGCCACTGAAAAGTACTGCTTATGACGTGTACACAAAGCTGGGACCGAACCAACATGATTACGACATGCTGAAGAAGGCCTTGCTAGAACGGTTTGAGATGACCGCCCGAAAATTTCTGCAAATGTTCAGAAACAGCCAGAAAGAGAGCACGGAAACTTTTCCGCAGTTCTCTTCACGTCTCACGGGCTATTTGACAAAGTGCATTGAATTATCTGACCTACCTCTTACATATGAGGTACTACTTGAACTTGTTCTTGTGGAACAGATAAAGCCAACTTTGTCAAACGAAACCCGTAGATTTTTGGCTGAACAGGGCGCAGTCAGGCTTGAGGACATCCTCAATAAGGCAGAACGCTATACCAATGCAATGGCCGAGCTTCCCAGCACTAAACGTAAACCCACAGATGAACCATCTCGAAAACTAAATCTAGAGCAGTCATCCTATTCTTCTAATTATTCTCAGCAGTATAGCCAACGAAATAATAATAGCCAAATACCTCCCCATGAAAAATTGAAATTCTACATAACCCGATTTCCCCAAAATAATAATTCTGATCAACCCACCAAGCCTACGTGGCAGCGCGGCCACCAAGGTCAAGGAAAAGGGAAGACCCCTGCAGCAAGAACGTCTGATCAGGGCAAACAGACCGGGCCCAACCGCATCGGATGGTTGCATAAGTCTTGAAAGGTAGTGTCAATGTCAGTGATTCTCAACCTGAGGGGGACAGACCCTCAACGCGAGGAACTGTAATTTTGAATGGTACCTCAACTACTTGTCTCTTTGACACTGGACTAAGCTTTAGTTGTATTGTCGATAGACACCTAGTCAAACCAGGTCAGGAGACAGAGGAAACCGTCAAACTTAGTGGAGTTTTCAGGAGTGATGCACCCAGGACGCTTCCTATCGCAATGGTAGAGATACACTCTGATTTTGTCAGAGGTGTTATTAAAGCGGCCATAATGGATGATCCGATCTACCGAGTTATCCTGGGATGTAGATATGTGTTCATTGGGAGACCTAAGGAGCCGATTGTGGCAGCGGTAACCACAAGAGGGCAAGGCAAGAAGGAGAGGGAGCCTGCGCCAAATTTGTTGCCGAATGAACTGAATGAGGCGCAACTAAAAGACCCTACTCTGGAGCTCTGCTTTAGAAAACTGCCCATGGCTAAGGACCCAAGACACAACGGAGACATCTTTTCTAAGGATGGCGTATTGTATCGTAGAACGGGCAACCCGGACACGGGGAATAACCAGCTCCTAGTACCGACGCAGTACAGAAGCCAGATCTTAGAAATGGGACACTCTCTTCCCTTTAGCGGACATATGGGACAAAACGCCACTATTCAGCGAATAAAAACCCACTATTGGTGGCCAGGAATGAACTCTGACATTATCAGGTATGTGAAATCCTGCGCCCAGTGCCAACGGGTAGCACCCAAGCACTTGACACCCCCAGTACCTATGGGGCAAATGCCAATAGTAGGGACTCCATTTGAGCGGGTTGCTGTCGACATTATTGGTCCCCTGGAAAAGACCAAAAGAAGGAACAGATTCATCCTGACTTTAGTCGACACTTGCACTATGTGGGCCGAAGCTGTACCGCTACCATACATAGATTCCAAGCATGTCGCAGAAGCCCTCGTGCAAATTTTTACATGGTTGGGATTCCCTCAACAAGTTTTGACGGACAATGGATCCCAATTCCGTAGCCGGTTAATGGAGGGCCAAACATATCCACACAAGTCCCTACCATCCGGCCGGAAATGGGCTCGTGGAACGTTTTAATGGCAGCCTCACCACCATGTTACGTAAGCTGGGTCAGGAGAAACCGGAAGACTGGGACCTATATATATCGGCTGCCTTATTCGCCTACCGAGAGGTACCCCAAGCGTCTACGGGATTCCCGCCTGCTACACTTTTATTTGGCAGACTTATTAAGGGGGCACTTGAAGCCTTATTGCGGTCCCTAACAGACCAAAAGGCTGACGAGACAGTCGTCTCTGCAAGCAAATATGTATCTGAGCTCAAGGAAAGGTTAAAGCTAGGATGGGATCTAGCTACGACCAACCTTACGAAAGCCCGCGCTAAACATGCTAAAAGATACAACAAAGCTGCAAAAGAGAGAGAACTACAACCAGGGGAGAAAGTTTTGTTGGTACTTCCAACCGGAAGCAATAAACTTCGCATCGGATGGCAAGGGCCGTTTGCCGTCCTTAAAAAGTTCTCACGTACCAACTACAAGATCTCCATCAAAGGAAAGGAGAAGGTCTTCCACATAAATCTGCTTAAGAAATATTTGGAAAGATTCGTGCCATCCTCCGAGCATCTCCTGGCTGTCGCCATAGCAACGGAAGACGAGGAAGATGATGATCGTTGCATGGAGTACCCATTGCAACCCACAGAATCCTTTAAAGATGTCAAGTTCGGCGACAATCTCTCACCAGAACAACAAACAGAAACCAGGGCTCTACTAAAACAGTACAGTGCAGTCTTAACGGATGTACCTGGTCAAACAAATCTCATCGAATTTGATATGAAATTAACAAACGAGACCCCTGTTCGAACCAGAGTTTACCCCATCCCGTACGCTAAAGCAGATGCACTTCGCGGAGAAATAGACAAGCTGCGTCAGGCAGGAATTATCAGTGAGTCTACATCTCCTTACAGTTCCAGTGTAGTGCTGTTGCAGAAGCCCAATAAGGAATCGGCTTGTATAGATTACCGGCTGCTAAACGCTGTAACGGAATTCCAGCCCGAACCTCTCCAAACTGTTTCTGAGTTGTTCACCAAGCTCAGCAAAGCAAAGATTTTCTCCAAAATTGACCTCAGTAAAGGTTATTATCAAATACCAGTCAAGGAGGAAATTAAACCTTTGTTAGCTTTCAGCACTAGTGAAGGACATTACACATTTAACGTGATGCCGTTCGGATTGCATAACGCACCAGGAGTGTTCACCAGGATGATGAGGAAGCTTCTAGAACCTTTGCAAAGTCCCCATATCCATAATTTCATGGATGAAATATTAATTGCATCGGAAACCTACGAAGAACATATTGCTACGGTTGCTATGCTCTTCAGGAGACTACAGGAAACTGGTCTCACAGCCAGACCTAGCAAATGTCTCATCGGGTTTGAACAGTTAGACTTCCTGGGGCATACTATTTCTCACGGCTGTAGTTGGCCTATTAAGAAGAACGTGGAGAAAATAGGGGCAGCAAAAAGACCCCAAACGAAGAAAGACGTACGTTCCTTCACATCACTATGTGCATACTATCAGAAGTACATCCAGAACTTCAACGGACTGACGGCACCTCTGACTGACCTCACAAAGAAAGGTTGTCCTGATAAGGTCATATGGGATCAAAAGTGCGAAACCGCGTACAGCACTTTGATAGGACAGTTGTCTGCATACCCCATTTTGAGGTTGCCTGACCTCAAGAAACCTTTTGTACTGCGGGTCGACGCGTCAGGTCAGGGCATCGGGTCAACACTGCTTTAAGCCGATGACAGTAACCCGAACATGCTATTTCCATTTGCCTATGGCAGTCGGAAATTAAATAAAGCTGAACGGAACTACAGCGTAGTTGAAAGAGAATGTCTCGCTCTGACACGCACGGTGAGCTGAGTGTACCTTCATAGCTTCAGCCAATGGGATCCTTCAATACAGGGTAGGGGGAGGAGTTAATTGATTTGAGTGATATAGGTGGGCTCGAGGGTGACTGTAAGGTAAATAGAGTCTGTTATTGATTTTGCCGCACCAAGTTTGTGAATATCATATAGAAGAGGTCATAACCGCTAACTCCTGACGTATCAATTATAGGGTAGTTGGGTTAAGTAGTCATGATATGCTTATGTAAGCTTACGAGGTTCCTCTCAGTATGTAAGGAGTGAGTATGTTGGATTTGGTTAAAAGCGATGAGGATGGTCAGAAGAATTCTAGAATTGAGGTGTGTTAATTCCTGCGGAGGGACGAGGACTTGATGATAAATTGTATAGAACCTGCGGGCTGGAATATAGTAGCCTTATCCTCGAGTTCTTTTGTACGTAGTAAGCTCTTGTTCTCGGGATGTAGTGGTGATTTAGGCTGTAAGGTGGAGGAGGTAGCATGTAGTGTTTGAAATCTGTAAGACATATTCGTTAGGTCTATACAGGTGTTGGGTGTTTTATTGTTTGTAGAGTGCTTAGTACATCTGTGCGGTTACCGTAGGGATATGCTCTCATGAAAGGAATGTCCCAGGTTGGGTGCTGGGCTTAACCTGGTCCTAGGATCGAATAAATGGCGCGTGTGTCATTATGTTTCTTGGTATGTGAGTTGTTTTGGGCAACAGAGACCCTAACTTCAGGTCGGTAGGTTTATTGGTTTTTCAAGGATGTTGTGGGGTTAGAAGTAGCCACAAGGTTTGATATATTTTATAGCATAAAGTAATCGCATCTGTCTTCAGACGTTAGGATGATTGTCAGTAATGAGCGCCATCGTATGAGTGTGTATAGTGGTTCGTTCCCAAGTTGGGGGGGGGGGGGGGGGGGGGGGGGGGGGGGGGGGGGGGGGGTGGGGGGGGGGGGGGGGGGGGGGGGGGGGGGGGGGGGGGGGGGGGGGGGGGGGGGGGGGGGGGGGGGGGGGGGGGGGGGGGGGGGGGGGGGGGGGGGGGGGGGGGGGGGGGGGGGGGG
>JAMPIV010001596.1:92500-97500 GCA_024509875.1 Oreohelix idahoensis
ACCCGGGGGGGAACACGTCCACTGGTGCATTATGCAAAACGTACACGGCACCCCCATCATCACGTTAAATGCTGTAATGTTCCTTCACCAAGTGCTCCCGGAGGTAAATGTTTTCTTTTATTACTCCATAGGAAAATTTCCACCCTCCTTAAAGGGGGGTTTTTTTCTGATTATTTTCACCCCCTTTTTTATTGTGTGATCGGTTCTATCTTGGAGATCCATATTTCCCGGGGGGGGGGTGGGGGGGGGGACCGGACATACCTTCCCCCTCTCAGAAACCACCAAGGCGAGGGATGAGGGTTCGGGCATGTGTATTCCGTTACAGCGCTTTAGCAATGGTACATATATATCGTTGAACTCAGCCGGAAAGCGTCCTTATTGGGCCTCTGCAACAGCACTTAAGCTCGAAGCTTTAAGGGAGCTTCGAGGCTAGAACTCACTGATCATATTTGGGGTGCCCCGGGTGACGCCCATGGGGTTTGTCCCCACGTCTCCCGCGTACAATGCCATTCACTGCCTCCCCCCCGGACCCACAGGGGACCTCGGGGGGTTTACCATCTGCCGTTTTTTTATAGGCGGTTAAAAAATAATCTGGGGTCTTCTTTGCAGGTATCAAATGGGTGGGGGGGGTGGTGGCGGGAAGGGGGTCTCGACACCGGGGGGGGGGGACATCCCAACAAGAAAAAATCCAACTATGGGGGCTGTTTTTAGTATTTGCCCATAGTTTATGTTTGTGTGTTTCTTGGTGAGGGGTAGATTGTGCCCCGGGACCCTTGACATCTTTAATGGATTCTGTGGGTTGCAGTGCGACTGGATACTCCACATGCCAACCCATCATCCATCTTCCCCTCGTCTTCCAGTTTGTTGCTTATGGACGGATCAGCCAGGAGATGCTTGGTGGACGGACACGAAGTCATTCCATATATGTTCTTTAAGCCGAGCGATTTATGTTGAAAAAAACGTTACTTCCCTTTTCACATTTAATGGAGCATCTTGTAATTGTGTATCGTGAGATCTTTTTAAAGGAGACGGCACTTAAACGGCCCTGTGCCATTCAGTAAATGCGCAAGTTTTAATTGACTTCTGGGTTGGTTAGTACTCAACTAAATCTTTTTCAGCCCTGGTTGGTAGTTCTCATCTCTTTTGCAGCTTTATTGTAACTTTATTGCATCGTTTAGCGCGGGGACTTTCTCGTAAGGTTGGTAGTAGCTAGATGCCCATCCTAGCTTTAGCCTTTCCCTTCAGCTCAAGATACATATTTGCTTGCAGAGGACGACTAGTCTCGTCAGCCTTTTTTTTGGTCTGTTAGGGACCGCAATAAGGCTTCTGTGCCCCCCTATTAAGTCTGACCAAATAAAAGTGTATGCCAGGCGGAATCCGGAGACCGCTTGGGTACCTTCTCGGTAGCGAATAAGGCAGCCGATATATATAAGGTCCCCGTACGTTTTTCCTGTTCTCTGGACCAGCATAACGTAACATGAGAGGTGAGGCTGCCATTAAAACGTTGCACAGCCCTGGCCGGCCGGATGGTAGGAACTTGTGTGATATGTTTGGCCCTCCATTAAACCCGGACCGGCGTACCGAATTCGGGATCCATTAGTCCGGTCAAACTTTTGTTTTTGAGGTGAAAAAAAAAAATCCCAACCATTGAAAAAATTGGCACAAAGGCTTCTGCGACATGCTTTGGCGAATCTAATGTATGGGTACGGGTACAGCTTCGCCTACATATGCAAGTGGTTCGACTAAAGTTCAAGGATGAATCTGTTTCCTTCCTTTTTGGGTCCTTTTTTTTTTTTTTTTCCAGGGGACCAATACTGTCCGATCAGCCACCCGCTCAAATGGAAGCCTCAACTATTGCATTTGCCCCATAGGTTACCGGGGGGTGGTCAAAGTGCTTAGGCGCATCTGGCTGCCACCCGTTGGCACTGGTCGCAGGATTTCACATACCCTGATTTAATGTCAGAGTTCATTCCCTGCCACAATAGTGTGTTTTATTATTCGCTGAATAGTGGCGTCTTTTGTTCACATATGTCCCACGCTAAAAGGGAAGAGAGTGCACGTATGACGGGCCATTTCTAAGATCTGCGTTCTGTACTGCACCATCGGTACTAGAGCGGTAATCCCCGTGTCCGGGTTGCCCGTTCTGACTACTTACAATACGCCATTCCTTAGAAATGATGTGTCCGTGGGGGCGCGTTGTTGTCCTTTTTGTCAATTAGTCCAGGGCAGTTGGCAGTATAGCAGAGGCTCCAGATAAGTCCTTTGTTGTTGGCGCCTCCTTCAGTGTCGATTTTGGCAACAAATTTGGCGCAAGCATGATCCCTCGCTTTTCTGTCCTTAGGCTTGCCACTCTGTGGTTACCGCTCCACAAATCGGCTCCCTTAAGGTCCCTCCCCAATAAACATCATATTCTATCTACAAAATTAACGTGTGAGGATAACTTCATCTATCTGATTGGAGTCCAGCATATGGATCACATTTAAATTAAACTCTTGTGAAGTGAAAGATCAGCGTGTATCTCTAAGTATCTATTCCAGTTTCAGATTGGAAGTTCTTACTCCAGGTGGGATGCATATGTTACGTCCCTGAAAAAACTCCAACCTGACTGTTAACGGTTTCCGCTCAAATAAATCTCAACATGGACTGGTTATAAAAATCATAGGTATCTGGCGAAAATTCAGCATTACTTACCAATAGTCAGTACTATCATACAAAAATACACCTAGATAAAAAAAAACATCCCAAATACCAGTGTTCACAACACCATTGATTTTACAATCCTATTACCACCCTAACAGGTTCACCAACTCCATCCCCCAATATGATTTCCCCTAAACTAATAAACCTTTGGTATGTTCTATACAGCTTAATGACATTTTATTATTATTAGCTTTTATTTATTATTTATAATTTTTTATTATATCGTCTCCTGCGTGCAGGCTGTATAATTTTTTGTTTTCCCTTTAACCCTTTTTTTCTTCAATGCTCCAACGCAAACTCTGGTGCAGTTAGCATCAGATTAATTATTTGTGGAATTCAGTATTTGTTAGATTTTCAGATGGGGATCATGGAGAGGTCCCTTGGGTATTATTATCTCGTTGGCTATACTGTTGAGAAGGATTGGAAGAATAGATGTACTGCTCTAGATTTTTTGTTATTGCTAAGATGGCTCATCTGTGGGTTTTACGTTTAGTGCTCAGGGAAAGCGGACGGGTCGCCATTGCATTTGGTATAGCGTTTCTGCCCTTGAATTGTAGGATGTCCTCAATCCTGCCTAAGGACTGGCGCCCTGTTCAGCCAAAAATCTACGGGTTTATTTTGAGATAGACAAAGTTTGACTTAATCTGTTCCAACAAGAACAAGTTCAAGTTAGTCCCTCATATGTAAGAGCGGTAGTGTCAGAATAATTCAATGCAGCTATTTGTCAATTTAGATTTAGCCCGAGAAGACGTGAAAGAGAACAGCGGAAAAAGTTTTCCGTGCTCTATTTATTTCCTTTTTATGGTAAATAAAATAAATTAATTATTTCATGTTATATTGTTTTATCGTACTCGACGCGGCTGTTAGATCTCAGAATAATTTGCAATATTTTCGGGCAGGTCATTTCTAAACGTTACGGTTGGGTTTTTATAAAGCTAAGCGGCTTTTGTCTTATCATGGTCGCATATAATCATACCTTCTTTTATTCCCAGCTTTGATGTACACTTAATTAATTGAGTACTTTTTACATATTGTTTGGGGTGTTACGTTTAAGTGCCCCAATCGTATGTAACTCTCTATTATCTATAGAGCCATAAGATTTGCGCGAGCCTCTCGTCCTCGAATTTTTTCTATGTCAGAGCTGTCAATTTTTTCATTATTGGGCGCTAGGAGGGGGGAGTGAAAAGAGCTCTAAAGTGAACACACAAATGTGCCAGTTCATCCATAGTTAATTTGGCAGATTGAGTGCTGGGTGAGATCCATTGACGGTTGATGGTGAGGGTGCGGAATAACGGCATCTCCGTTAATTTGAAGTAGTAGAGCGCCCCGACTTTCTAAAGAGCCTTTAAAGTCCATATTCTTTGTTTCTTGCGTCTTTGAATACAATTGTGCATCTTATGATTCCCTTTATTTTTGACTCTCCTCTCTCCTTTCCACTGCGGGCGTCCATTCTCTGCCTCAAATTTTCTTCTGCTCAAGATTGAAACGCTCCTTCCGCTTGGTTTCCTACGTCTGCCCTGTGGGGGGTAGAGTTGTATTCTTCGGGTCCTTCTCTGAAGTTCCACGTCATACTTGATCAAGTTCTTGTTGACGGCAATTCTCTTCTCCTTGCTTCTCAGCTTCTAGATTCTAGAAACTTTTTAGTCCAGTGTAGTTTTTCATATTTGCCTGCTTTGCGTGTCTGCCTTTCAGTCATGGACACATAGGATGCTGAATCATCTTTCTCCACTCTGTTGCCATTGTCAAAGAATAAGTAAGATTGTAGTATGACTAGAGAACTAGATAAGAAGTGTCAGTTTACCGAGAATTGGGGAGGGAGAGAAACTCGATACCGCTAACGAGAAAAACTTAATGGGCGGGAAGGTGTTTGGAGGGGGGATGATTTAAGGAGTTAAGATTTACTTGATGTTACAAAATCTATCCTGGGATTAATAGGTGTTAAATATCGTGCTGCTGTTTTCTGGCAATAAAGGTTTATAGTGTCTAAACAAGCAATGTTGTACTTCTATGTGGCAACAGTGCTGTTTACGTTAATGAACTCTTGGGTTAGTATGAGTTACACTGGTAAAAAATTTTTTACCATTTAGTAGAGCAAAAATTTTAGCTTTGTTAATATTTAGGAACATATTATATTAAGCATATTAATTTTGGAAAAATAAATTTTCCGCTTCATGAAATTTGGGTTTCTTTAATTCGGATTACTATGTTATAACTTCCCCCTAAACCTGAAGTCCAGTGTTGGTTGGGGAATGAACGAGAACGATTATTCTAGACTTTATTTTTACGATTGAGGCATTTTA
>JAMPIV010001596.1:100000-131629 GCA_024509875.1 Oreohelix idahoensis
GGGGGGGGGTTGGAATTTTTTGGTGAGTAATGATAAATGTTTGGGGGGTTTTTGTGGTTGTTTTATTTTTTTTTTGGTTGGGTGTGATTGGGGTTTGGGGTAATTGGGGTTGGGTTGGGTTTTTTTTTTTTTTATTGGGGAGGTGGGGGTGGGTTTAGGGGGGATAGGTTGTTTGGGGGGGTTGTTGTTTGTGTGGGGTTGGGATTGGGGGATTGTGGGGGTTTTAGAGGGGGGGGGTATTGGGGTTTTTTTTTGGGGGTTGTTTTTTTGTGTAATTTTGAATTTGGTTGGGTTTGGTTTTGTTGTGTTTTTTTTGTTGGTGGGTTTTTTGTTTTTTTTTTGTTTTTTTTATGTGTTGTAGGTATTGGTAGTTGTTTATGGGGGGTGGGGGGTTGGGTGTATTGGTTATGGGGACATAGGGTTTTTAGGTTTGATGTTGGTTTAGGTTAGGTGGTGGGAATGTTTGTATGTGAGGGGGGGATTTTGTGGTTTGGGAGTGGTATTTTGGTGGATGGGTAGAGTATTGGATGGAGGGGGGTTGGTATGTGTGGGGGGGTTATGTTTGTTGGGGTTATTATGTAGGGGTGTTGGTGGGGGGTATGTTGAGTTTTAATTTTGTTGGTTAGTAACGGTGTTTGGGTGTTTGGTGTTTTTGTTGGGGTTGAAGGGTGGTTTATTTGGGATTATTGTTTTTTTAATGGGGGGGGGTTGGGATTATTGATGTTGGGGTTTTAATTTGTTGTTTGGGTTTTAATGGGTTTTGGGTTGTTGGGTTAATTTGGTGTTGAGGGGTTTTGAAGGTTTTTGGGGGTTGTATGTGGGGTGGTTTAGTGTTTTGGGTTTGGGGGTTTAAGGTTGTTGTTTTGGTGTATAGTTGTTGGGTTTTGGATTGGAAATGGTTGGTTAATAGATGTTTGGGTGATGGGTGGTTATGTGAATGGGGGTTTTGTGTTATTTGGGTGGTAGGGAAAGTTTTTTAAGTTATGTTGGGTGTATATGTTGTGATTTTAGTTGGGGGAATGTGATTGGTGTTATTGATTTTGTGTGGGTTGGAGGAAATATTTTGTGGGGAGATGTTTTTGGGTTTATTTAGGGTAGGGATGTGGGTGTTTGTAGGTTTGGGGGTGGTGTAGGGAGAATGATTGAAATTGGTGATTTGGAATAGTTAATTGGGATGGATGAAATTAATGTTAGGGTTAGGGTTGGTTTTGGATATGGGGGTTTTTTTAGATTGGATTTGGTTGTGTTGATTTAGTTATGGTGTGTTGTTTGGAAGTATGTAGGGTGAAGGGAATTTTTGGGTGAAGTATTGTTTGAAGGGGATGGTGGGATTATGGTAAGAAGGATTTTTTTTATTAAGTGGGTTTTGGATGAGGATGTAGTTATATAATTTTGGAAATAGGGATTTTGGGGGGTTGTTAATGAGTATTTTGGGGGATAGATGGTAAATAAGTTTAGTAAATTGATTGATAGTTTGAAGGGGTTATAATTTTAGTGAAAGGATTATTTGTTGGATTGTGGGAAAGGTTTGGAAGATGAGGGTGGAGGAGAATATTTGGTTAGGGGGTTGAAGGGATATGATTTTTTTTAGTGAAATAATTGGATATGTGATTGTTTAATGAGTGTAATGTTTTTAATTGTTTTTAGGATTTTGGATATTAAATGAGTTTTTGGGGGGTGGTTGGATTTTTTAGGGGGGTTTTTGGTGATGGGGTTATGTGTGGATTTAGTTGGTTTGATTTGGGGGGGTGGTGAGATTGGGGGGTTTGAATGTTTGAGGGGAATGGATGTTATTATTAGGTTTTGTTTTGGTGTGGGATGTGGGGAGTTGGATATATGAGGAAGTTGTATGGGTTGATATGCAAGGTGGGGATTTGTGGGGTTTGAAAGGGGAAAAATTTTTTGTTTTTATTTGTGTATTATTGAGGAAGAGATTTTTTGGTATTGGTTTGTGTTTGGTGGAGGAGTTTTTGGTGTGAGATGATGGAGGTGTTTTGGTTGGGTGGTATTTGATGGGTTTGGAATGGGATAATTTTGTATGGAATATGTTATGGGTGTTTTTTGTTAAAGTTAGGGTAAATAATTTGATGGTGGTTTGTAGGTGGAAAATTATGGGTGAATGGGGGAAGGGTTTTAAGGGGTGATAAGGTTTTTTTTAGGGTTAATGGGGGTTGGGTTGATGACATTGATGGGGAATTGGATGGTTTGGGTTGTGGTATGGGGTGGGGGTTGAGTGATTAAATGTTTGTGGGGGTATGAGGGTATAAGGATTAAAGGGAGAAATAGTAGTTGGGATGGGGGAATTATAAGTTTGGGTGAAGGTAATTAGTGTGTGGGTGTTGATGTGTGGGGTTGTGGTAGAATTGAAAGTGGTGGATGGTGGGATTGTAATTTGGGTTGTGGGGGGGTTGGGGGGGGGGATAGAGGAGGAAAATTTTTGTAAATTTGTTGGGGTTTAGGGGGAGGTTGGGGGGTGGGTAATTGTTAGAGGGTGGGATTTTTGGGGGTTTGGTGGAATTGGGAAGGAATTGGTGTTGGGGGGTGTGGTTGGGGTGAGGGGGGGTAAGGGGAAAATTGTATTGATGGGTGTATTGAGGGGGGGTGGGTAAAAGTTGTATGAGGGAATGGTTGGGGATTGAGTGGGGGTGGTTGGGATTTGGATGTTTGGTGTTGATTTGAGGTGGGGGGTAGAGAGGGTATAGTGTTTTTGAGGGTGAGTTAGGTATGTGAATTGGGTTGAAAAAATTTGGGGGAGTGTGTAGGGGGTGTATGTGTTAGGGTTTTTATTTGAAGATGGTTTGGATTTTTTTGTTTTTAGGTATTTGTAGAAGAATGGTTAGGATGTTTGATGGGGGGTTTTTTGTGGTGGTTAGGATAGTTGGTTGGATTTGGGGGGGGTGTGTGGGGTTTTTATTTGGGTTTTTTAATGGGTGGACGAGTTTTGGATGTTAGTTGGGTGTGAGGGATTTAGAAGTGGTTTGGGGTGGGTTGATATTGATGTTTAGTGTTGTTTGGGATGTGAGGTGGGGGGGTGTAGATGGTGGGGGGGTTTTTTTGGTTTAATTGGGGTTAAGTTTAGTTGGATAATAGTGGTTTGGGGGTGGATTTTGGTTGTAGGGTGTTTATTTTGTTTTTATGTTGGTTTTAGTTGGGGGTGAAGGGGGGAATTGGGGTTTTTGTTGTTGATAGGGTAAGTTTTGAGGGTTTAGAAGGTGTTGGGTTTTGTGGATGGGGTTGGTTGAATTTTTATGGGGGGTTGGGTGGGAATGTTTGGGGGGTTATTGGGAGGGGTTAGGGAATTGGGGTATGAAAAATGGGGTTTGGGTGTTAGGTTTTAGTTTGTGTAGTGGAGTTGGTGGGGTGTGTGGTTTTGTTGGGGTAAATTTGGTGGGTTATGTGTTAGTAATGTTATTTAGTTTAATTGATTGGGTGTTTGGTTATGTTTTTATAAGTTGGGAAAGGAGTTTTTAGGGTTTAATTGGGGATAAGGATGGTGTTGAATGGGGTTATGTTGGGGGTGAAAGTGATTGATTTATGGTTGTAGGATTTTTAGGGGATTGTGAAGTTTATTTTGGGGATATGTTTTGGTTATTTGAGGGGAATGGGGTTGGGGGGGAGTTTTTGTTTTGAGGGTGAGTATTGGTATTTGGGTGATTAGGTTGGGGGTTGGGTAGTTGGTTGTTTGTGTTATGAGGGTTTAAATTGGTTGGGTTTGTATGTTGTGGTAGAGAAAGTATTGTTATGGGGTTTTAAAGGGTTGGGTTGGTTTTGGGTGGGTGTTGAATGGAATGAGGGGTAGTTTTTTTGGTGTTTGTTAAGAGGTTGGTAGTGTATGGTTATGTTGTGGGGGGTAGTGTTGAATAAGGTATTGGTTAATGGAGGGTTTTGGTTTGATTTTTGAAGGGGGGGTTAATGGTGTATATGGGGTGTAGGGTTTGGGATTGTAATATGGGGGGATAAAGGTGATTTGGGATTGGGGTGTATGGATTAGTGATTGGGATTTTTGATTGGGGGTAGTTGATGGTAGAGGATTTGTTGTAAGTATGGGTGATGTTAGGGGATTGATGGTTTGTTTGGGTTTGGATTTTTGAGTATTAATAGTATTGGGAGGTGTTAGTTATGGGGGTATGTTATGGTTGTGGATAAGTTTTGACATGTAATGGGGTGAAGGGGTTGGATTTAGGTAGATGAGATTTAAGGTGGGGTTGGGGGAATAAATTGTGGGTTTTTTGGTATGATTGGATTTGGGTTTTGGGTGGGGGGTGGTGGGGTAATATTGGGGGGGGGGGGGGGGTGTTTATTGATGGTTTGTTGAAATGGGGATTTAGGTAAGGTGTTTTTGTGGATTTTAAGGGGGTATTGGGGTTTATTATTAGGGGGGGTTTGGTGTAGGTTATAGGAATGGGATAAGGTTGATAAGGTGTTATTTATGGTTGGGGTTTATAAAGGAGGGGTGTTTGAAAGTATGGTGGGGGGGAGGGTTGAGTTGGGTGGTAGATTGAATTGGGTTTGTTGAAAAGTATGTGGGATAATATAGTTTGAGTATTTTAGTTTGGGGGGTTGTTGATTGTGGGGGATATTTGTTATTTGTAGGGGTTTGTTGTAGATGTTGAAATGTTTTTTGATGGTTATTGGTAAAGGTGGGGTATTATTGAGTGGGTAGTTTAAAGTTGTATTTGGATTATGGGGTATTAGATGGTGTTAGGGTGAGAAATTGGAGGTGGTGGTGTGGTATGAAGGGGTTTGTTATTGGTTTATTTTTGGGATATGTTAGTTTTATTTAAATTTGGGGATGATGAGGTTGGGGGGTTTAGATTTTGATTATGATTGATTGTATTTGAATGATTTTTGTTGTTTAATAATTGGTTTAGGTGAGGATTTTGATTTGGAGGTATTAAGTTGTTTGGGTGTGGAGGTGTGTATTTTATTTAAGGGATATGTAGGTTTGAGTTGGAGGTTAGGGTAGGTTTGGGTTGGGGGTGAAATTGGGTTTTGGTATTGGGTTTTGGGGGAAAGTATGTTTGGGTGTTGGATGAGGATTGATGTTTTGGGGGTTTGATTAGTTTTTATTTGGTAGGGTGGTTGTTGTTGGTTGAGGGATGGAAGAGGTTTGGGATGGTTTGGGGGTGTTGGTTGGGTAAGTGTTAGGTTTTTTTATGTGGATTTATAATGTTAGAATTGGGGTAAGTTTTGGTTGGAGGTTTGTTGGTGTTATTGTTTTTGAATGATTTTATTTTAGGTTATAGGTTAGTTTGGATTAGGGTTAAAAGTGTGGTTGAGGTTGTTTGGGTGTTGTGGGGGGATGGTTATTTTTTGGGTTTTGGAAATTTGTTTTGGTTTTTGTGAGGTTGGGGGTAGTAGTTTAGGTTGGTTTTTGTTTAATGGAGGTTTGGGGATTTAAAATGGTTGAGTTGGATGGTTGGTTTGAAATTTTGGGATATAGGTTTGGTGGGAATTAAGGGAGAATTTTTGGGGATTTATGTTTTGTTGGGAGTGGGGGTGGGTTGGGTGATTTTTTTGTGTTTTGTATTAGGATTATGATGTTTTTGTGGGTTTGTTGTGTTGTTTATGTTAGATGTTTTGTATTTTGGGGTTGTGGAGGAGGGGTTGGGGGTAGTATTTGGAATTAGGGTTTGGATAGAAATATATGTTGGTTTGTATTTATGTTTGTAGTTGGTTGTTTTTTATGGAAGTTTATGGGATTAGGGATGAATGGTTTGTTGTATGTTGTGTTGATGGGGGTGTATATTTTTTTTAGTTGTTGTATTATATAGTGTATTTATTTGTTGGTGAGGGGGGTGTTATTTTGGTTATGTTTGGGGGGTTTATTTGGGATTTGAGTGGATTGATTGAGGTGTGGGATTGGTTTGATTGTTTGTTATATGTGTGGAATTTTGTTGAGGTTGTAGAATTTATTTATTGTATTTGTATGTTAGTTTTTGGTTGGGGTTTAGTTGGGATAGTTTTTTGGTTGGTATTTTTTGGGTGTGAGATTTGAAGAGTTGGATGTTGGGTTTAGGTTTTTGATGTAGGTTTGTGGTTTGTAATTTGTGTGATTAAGGGAGTTTTTTGGGATTGGTGTTTTAATTATTGTTTTTTTTGGAAAGTTTTTGTTGGTTGTGAGATGGAAAATGTGTTTGTGGTGTGGTAATTTTTTGTATTGTGGATGTAGGGTATATATTTTTGTTATTTAAAATGTTAATGTTTGGTTGTGGATTTAGTTTATGATAATTAGATTTAATTTGTTTTGGATTTTGAGAATTTATGTTTATTTTAAATGATTTAAAATTATTGTTTGAGGTTATTTGGATATAAAATGATTTGTTTTATGTAGCGTGTTGAGATAATAGGTGGGGTTTTTTTTATATAATAGTGGTTGTTAGTTGGGGGGGTGGTTTTAATGTTTAATCATTAGTGGTTATAATTATTTGTTAGTTTTACCAAATTTTAGGAATTGAGTGGGGTTTTATATGTGAGGTATTGAGTGTTTTATGTGGTTAGATAGTTTGGTGATACATTGGAGGATTTGTAGTGTGGGTATAGTGGTTATGGGTGTGTTGTTGATGGATTTGTGGTTGGAGGTATTTATGTGATTTTTTGGGGATATTATTTTTTGTTTTTAAGTTGGGATAATGGGAAGATTTTATTTAGGTGTTGTATGGTGGTATTATAATATTGGTTTTGTAGTGTATTTATGTAGGAGTTTTATTTGTTTAATGGGTGTGGAGTTTTGTGATGGGTTTTTTATTTTTTTTTTTTTTTGTATGTGGAGGATTTGGGGGTAAATGGTTTTGGATTTTTTTGAGTAAATGGTTTGTAAGAAATTTATTTTGGGTTATTTCTAATTTAGTAATAATGTATTGTATTTAGATTATGGGTATTAATTTTTTTTGGTTATGAGAATTTGGTAGGTTGATTGATTTTTTTAAATGTATGTATTTGTTAATTAAGATGGGATGAAAGTTATTAGTTAGGTGTAAGGTATATAAATAGTTTTTATATGATGTTTGGGGTATAATTTGAAAACAATTTTAAATGTAAAATTATGGTAGTGGGTATTTGGTAGGGGTTTTTTTGTTGGTATGTGGGTGGAAGGAAATTTGGTGGTTTATAAGTGGTTTTTTTGTATGTGGGGGTTATGTTTATTTGTTTGGTATTGTATTTGATTTTATATCGGAATTTATGAATTGCTCTTGGTTATTACCTGGGGGTGTTAATTTACATTGGTGGAATTTTGGTTTTGGTGGAGTGGTTTACTAAAGCACCCCCCAGTTGTTTGGGGTATTTGTGGGTATTTTGGTGATTTACACATGGCTTGTAGGACGTTATTTTCTGATATTTGGAGGGTGATAGTTGAAACACGTGCAAGTATATTTGACTTTTTTGTGTGTTTGTTTTTTACCTGCTTCATTGTATGCTACTTTAAAGTTATTTGATAAAGATTGGTGAATGGCGTATCTTATTTAAGATTTATAATCGATTTAGGTTTTGATTTTTGTGTATTGGGTCTAATGTATTTATTTTTGGATATTTGGTTGGGGGGAGATTAGGGGGGTAGTTTGGAAATAATTTATGTGGGGGTTTGTATGGGGGAACTTCTTTGGGTCATTATGACAATTTAGTATGTTAGATAGCTAGTGGTGAACTGAGGGTATTTTATGTGGTTTATATGATAACAGTTTGGGAATAGCAGTGTTTTTGGTTTGTATTATTGGCCTTAGTTGTGGGATTTTGGTGGGGGATGGCTTTCTGTAGATGTGGTTAACAGTACTCCGGTCCTTTCACCGGGTTTTACCACAGATATATCGATGATGGCATAGGTCTCACAGATATGTCCGAGACTGATTTATCCCGCTTCATCGACTTTGTCAACCACTTCCACCCCACTATCAAGTTCACCTCACTCATCTCCACAGTATCTGTCAACTTTCTTGACATTACTATTACTATCACGCCTTCCGGCCTTAATACCTCAGTATACTACAAGCCGACAGATGCCCACAGCTACCTTCTGTATACCTCTTCTCATCCTCGGGCTTGTCGTGACTACCTTCCATTCTCACAACTTCTCCGCCATCGCCGTTTGTGCTTAGACGACGATGACTTCCACTTCCGAGCCAATGAGATGCTGGATTTCTTCCGTAGCAGACTTTATCCAGAACATGTTCTCACCTCTGCCCTCCAACGTGTGCTCCCCATCTCTCGTCAAGAGGCCCTCAAAAGTCACCATAAACTCACTTCGGATAGAGCCAAATTAATCTTGACCAATCACCCTCACAGTACTGCAGTCAAACAGATCCTTTTCAGCCACCTCCCTATCCTCCAAGCAGAGTCTGTGACCCAAGAAGTTTTCGGTGAAGCACCTTTGGTGGCATATAGACGGGACAAGAACTTGAAGGATCTTCTTGTTCACAGCCGTCTTCCAAAAAAGAATGCCACTCACTTTGGCACACTACCCTGTGGTCGGACACGATGCAACACATGCAAGTATGTCATCTCAACCCACAAGGTGTCTTTTCCTGAGGCTACTTACACAATCACCAGTAACTTCACGTGAGAGTCGCGCAATGTCATTTATACGATCATATGTAAACTTGCTGCAAAACCTATATTGGCCAAACAGGCAAACGACTTGGGGACAGATTCAGCCAGCACTTGAATGGCATCTCTCAGCAAAAATCCACACCAGTTGTCATACACTTTAATGGTCCTGACCACCATGGTCCCATCGACATCCAGGTCACGGCGATCAGATCCTGCTCCTCTGACACTGCTAGCCGAGAACAGCTTGAGAACCGTCTTATCCACTGCATGGGGTGTCTAAAACCAGCTGGTCTCAACACTCTGCACACTTTTGTCTGAGGTGACCCTTTCCTCTCTTGTTCTATTTTGACTATTTCCACTCGTATCCTATTTTTCTATTTTTCTGCCGCCTTCTAATAATATGTATGAATATATAATACACTGTTTTTAATATGTCATGATTTTTTATTTCATATTTATTTATCTCCAACTCATTCTGTCCTCTTCTATTTCCAGTCCCCACTAATATTATATTTGGGTAGTTTATTGTTCAGTTTCGTTTTTTAGTTTCTTAGTATGTATTGTGTACATCCGGTGTTGGCAGTCATTTCCTTTTCCGGGCAAGCTAGTCCGTTCGCGGGCAGCAAAAGTGGTAGGACTTCGATGCCTTCAGGGAAGTACCTAGGTTTAATTTTTATATTTATTTAGGTTCTTATGTGTCCTATCTAGCCTTCACTTTCTTTCATTTCCCTGACGAAGGCCTTGTGGCCGTAACGTTGGCTATTTTCTTTGTCTTTTGTCCTCGTAAGACGAATCATATTTTCGATTTTTTTCCCCCACACCAAACCATTATAAAAATGCAGAGATTTTCTGTGCTTTGTAAGTCTTATTTGGTTCTCCAATAAAAGGTCCGGTTAAAAAAAGGAATTATCAATCTAGTCTTCACTCTGGCGAGGTCTAATGTTGTCTTGGCGAGCGTGAAATTCACAGTAAAATAAAACTGCGAAATGGTCAGACTATATTCCTCTCTTCCCACGCATTGTTGTTATGAATCTAATCCGAAAGATCCAATCATTTCAAATCATGCAGATAGGGTGCGATATTTTCAAAATAGTCCCACGTGAAGTAAGGTGCGTGCCTGCAAAGGTCACGTATTACCATATATGGAAATCTAGTGCCATGCATACACTCTCACAGGCAGATCGGTAGACACACATGACAACATGTGTAAGCTGTAGTACTTATTACTTTATTCGAAAGTAATGTTGTCATAACAAGTCGGCCCGGAAGCGATTATGTCACACTTGTCTGCCCACATACGTCACACAGTCAGTAATCTCGTTATCTGTCGTATGAGTACACAAAAACTCCGTGTCTGCCCATTGTGACGTACGTCTAGTTTGACAAGTGAATTTTCCCTGATATGATGGATGATTTAAAGGGACCCTTGGCGTTTCAAAACATTAGAACCCCTGAACATTTGTTGTAACTTTTCGTTTGCCAGAACGCATTCCACCGGGACTCATGTAGGATACAGCGACGAGATCAAAGAGACGAACTGAGGATCTTAGGGGAGACTATCGGCGCTATCAAAGACAGTAGTTTTCCCTGATACGAGACGCAGTTGCTTGCCGCTAATTTCGCGTCTCGGTGTCAATCGAGGAACCGAGCGAACGGGGGAAAGCGAAACGGGTAGCAGCGAACGGAGATACGAAGACCAGGGGGCGGCTTTTTCTCTTGATTTGGCGGTCAGATCCCCAAAAGTTCGTGAGATCAAATAAGTTGTCAAGTTTATCATGTCCCACTCAACTTACATTTCATTTTAGCTAAATAGACCATGTAGAACTAGACACGTTATCACTCGCTGGCCAGATCTTTACAGAAGCACTAGCTTTATTGAAATCTTGTTATAGATTTTCCCCTGGATTTTATATATATTTGCAGTGATTTCTATTTCTGTGCAAAGCGGTAATATATATTGTGTAAAGTGATCAGTGGTCTAGCTCAGTCATTCTATTTAAAGGGATTCTGTGTTAATTTAAATCTATTTAATTAAACCATCTCAAGAGTTCCAGTTTTAAATATAATGATCTATCTATTATATTATTTCAAAAGATAATAGATGCTTAAATTAACTTTTAAAGTCGCGAAGGAATTTATAATTTATAAATTCAGTTAAGTCCTAGTTTTATAGATGTGTGTTTTTAACCACTAGAACTCGCGCAGTGTTTATTAAATACATAATTAAATACGCGAGCATATATATAATAGGCTTAACGGGAAATTCATCGCGCTTCAGAAGGTTATTTGTTTTCGGTATATTACATGTCTTTTTTTCTTTCATACAGAGTGATCGTAACCTGTGCGATCCCAGCATTAAGAAAGCAATAAAGAAATCAATCTAAGCAAAGCAAAGCATAAACAGTGTGTAGAGTTCCCCTGACGCAGAACTGGTTGAGACTGTGTACATTTTTAATCTTTGAGGCGATTCTATGTTTGGAATTCCGCTATCTAACTTATAGCAAAGAAAGCACACCCAAAGACAAATTTAACGCACCATCAAACAACTTAAGTCGTAACGGGAAGAAGAACACTGGCCCGAGCTTTGTTAGTTTACTGACACAGAGAGATAATTCATAATTTCCTGAACAGTGATGTGACTAGTTTTCTCACTGGACTTAAACCATACCTCACGGATAAAGTGTACCAGCACGCGTAAGAATTTTATTATCAGCGGCATAGTCAAATAGACCACACCATCCTCACCCCGGTATCAGAGACCGTGCCCTCCCATAGAAACTGTTATTAAGAAAAGAGACACAACTACAGATTCATTTTCCAGCGATTACGGGATCCTTTTATGTGCTGACCGCCTACCCGATAATCTGGGGCTGGAACTTGAACAAACACTCATACATTTAGTTGAGGTATAACTGATGTTGTGTTATTCTATGGAGTGCAAGATTTTTTCTCACAATCGGTAAGTGAGAGCAAGATGAGTGAAGGCCTTTGCTAGCGCGTGTATGAATGACAGGAAATTAATTCTTTTGTGTGACCATTTTGTTAACTTGCTTACCTGGTAACATATATCTTTTCTGTATACCCTACATTGTTCCTTTAAGTGGGATAGTTGATAATTTGTTAACTCTGTTTAAAACCACCTCTTTTCCATTTGCTTAGTAAAGGGAAGAACAGCTGGGAAGAACAAGTTTTTTTCTATCACCTATACCTAACTTGGTAACACCTCTTTCAGAGTAATTAACTTTACTGTTAGGTTAACGTACCCGTGTTCCTGATATTATCTATCTCTGGACTGGGGTTGTCTTTGTCTAATGAGCGGGAAGGGCTTAGTCGATACCAATCTTCTTCACCCCCTCCCAAACTTGTTATTTGCATTTGTGTACTTATGATAATTTATGTAATATCTGATATTTTTAGTAATTGATGTTTAAAGTGAATAAAATCACCTAAACTCATTTAGTTCTCTGTGTTGGATATACCCAAAGCCCAACATTTCCCCTATTCGTTTAATATAGTTTGTATCAACGTCGTGTGTGTGTTTGAAAACACCGAATCGGTGCGCGCAGATGCGAGTCTGGAAAACTGGCAAATAATTGTTTGACCAGGAGAGTGAAAGAGAAGATTGAGAGACACGATTTGTCGTAAATAAGTCTGTCTTTACTCTCCTCCAGCACGCTGTGAAGTAACTATTAAATCTCTACATTTTCTATCACTAAGCTTTCCATCATCATTTTCCACTCTAAACCGGACCACTATTTCTACGACTCTTTTCTCTCAAAATTAATTTACGACACCCATCTGGGTTACCAAACGAGTCGTCTTATTAGCGGTTCAATCTAAAAACGCCGGCAACTATCTTACCTCAGTTGCTCACCGCAAGCCAGGATGACCGGGTAACAAACAGGTGACATCACCGAAAGGAGTGTCGGATGATTTGATAAAATCAAATATCTACTACTTAGCAGAAAAATAACGACGAAAGAAAGAAAAGTGCGATACTTGATAGCACATAATAAAAATCAGTACCACAAATGTACCGATACTGCCGGAGAGAAACAAAGATCGACAGGGGCCGTCGATTTCGTCACACTTTCTTTGAAAATATTTAAGTAGGCGTGTGAGAGTGTATGAAGAATAAAAAGAAGAAGAAGAATTAATAGTTTTCTCGATTTGCAGAAGTCCAAGATAAGTAACTCAAACGAATAGCAACTGTCAACAGTAAAGAGCAGTGGTTCTCAAACAGTGGTAGGCGTACACGGGGAATATATCGGGCGTTGTATTCAAAATAGCGAATTTTGGAGTGCTTAGCTTTTAATAAATTATGCTTAGACTAATTTCGAATTCATTTAGATGCTTAATGATACTTGCATATTTACGATATTCCTATTTCTTTTGTTATGAGGAGAGGGGGGGGGGGGGGGGGGGGGGTACACGAAGTCTCTTCTCGTTTTGCTAGGCTCGCCGTGATCAACCTAAACACAACGACCGTCGATTATATTAGAGTGCATGTCCAAATCTATAAAGGATCATTTGGTCTAGTGATAACAGCGGAGTAGTAACTTCAGCAGACACTAGCTGTCAGTTATAAGCTTTAACAACTAATCTCGGCAAAACCGCTTAAAATTTCTTGCTGCTGGTCTTTCGTTAGAATCACTCTGAGTAAGTGTATTTTTTAATTATTTTAATTTTAAGTTAATTTTTTATTTTTTTTATTTTACAGGAAAGGGGAACTTTTTTTATATTGTTTTTGTTTTGCTCCACTATAATTCAGTACATATCAGAATCTTTATTCTCCATAAAATACATTAATATGTACAGACATGATATAATAGATACAACATGGCATATAGGAGAATCATTAGAATTTACATAAAGTGTTGAAGACGTCTCAAGTAGTTATATGTGGGTGTTTTTACATCGAACCTTTGTGTTACACATACATAAAATTTTTTAAGCTTTCTAAAAGACATTGGCATATAATGATATGATATAACCTGCCAAAAAATGAGAATTATTGAAATTTACAAAATGTGTGTGGAATACCATTCAAGTAGAGCAATATGGTTGTTTTTACATGGGAGTTTTATCAGAATTTCTGTTTGCCATAAAAAAACTTTGACAGCTAGTAGAGTGAGATATTAAATATAGCATCAAATACAATAGTCCTTTGGTATAGTAGACAGAGCACAATTGAGATTAGACGGTGGGGAAAACATTTCAGCAATTTAACATGGGTGTTTTTTACATCGAAGTTTCCATATTCTGTAAGAACCTATAATTGCACTGATACTGACATATTTACATAAAACCTTTGCTTCAAATTTCCGCAACCCTAGCGACATTAATCCACTCACACATTTTGCATGCACATGACCCAAACTACCAATTATCAGTACGATTACAAGCGTACGATAGCCTAGTTCGTTAATTTCTTATGTACATACATACATACATACATACATGCAGAAAGTAGGAAATGTTACATCTCCTATTAATCGTGTGATTCTAACAATAATCTTAGGAGATACCCGATGATCTAGCCAACTGTCCATGGAGTATCTTGGCTTTAAGGATTGGGAACCTCTTGAAGTCTCTTGAAGGTTTAGGTAGTCATCATCAAAATCCATAATTCTCGCCGTTTGTACGTCGGCCACATCTAAGGGATGCAGCTGTGGTTGAAAGTTAGACATTAATTGTATTGTTTCCCTTATATATACTCTCCCGACAATAGTAACACTTAACGAAGAAAAGTCGGTGTAGAACCCAGTTTCATTTCGGAGACGGATTTAACTCATCATTTTGTTAAAAATAACCTTAAAATGTAAGATTTTGATTGTTTCTTCAAGACAAAATTTTAATTTAAAGTATTGCAGACTTATTATTATGGATCAAAATGGTAAGATGGCTGCAAAACGAGCTGCAGATGCTAAGAGGAAGAGACGATCGCGTCAATCACAACGAGCAAGCGAGACTCCGTAAGAAGCAGCAATACGACGACAACATGAAGCGGCGCAAAGACAAGCACAGCGTCAGTCACAACGAGCAAATCAGTCTGCAGAAGAGCATGAATCTCAACGCGCTGCAGAAGCTTTTCGCATTCGTCAGTTGAGAGCATCACAACGAGCAAAGAAGACTTCAGAAGAAGCAGCCGAACGTAGAGCAGCAGCTGCACAACAAGTGAGACGATCAAGAGCTGCACGTAGTCCAACTATTCCAAATTATGATGCCTTTGATGAGAATGCAGTAGCTGTACACAAAAAATGTTGTCATCAAAGAACTTTTATATTGAATTAAAAAATATTTTAAAAATATATTACAGTTTTTTTATTTACTTCCGTCATTATTGACGGGTTATTGCTAGTGTGTTGTATAATGCTCGAAGCGTGGTGTATGAAAGTATGCCCCGTCTAATCAACACAGTTCACACTTTTGTATAAACAGAGCTTGGAATTTCAATAGTCCAACAGGCTGTCAAATAAGTTGTAAAAATAGCGCTCCGTCACTAACTCCGTGACTTAGAAAAACAATGTCTGTCAATGAAATAATATGGTGACTTCTATGTCAGACCACGATACTTGTGAATTCATCTTTCCTTTGTTTCTGTTTTCATTGTAGGTCTACTTACAGTAGTTTCTTGCAATGTCGTGATAGTATAAAAAGGAATGTGAATAGAACAGAAGGGACAGGACAGAAGTGATATGTTAAGCGTGCATGTCAGTGGTGAACAAGGGCAGCAATGATATGTTAAACATGCATGCAAACTGGTAACCTTCCTCTTCCTGCGCTTACACACAAACCACGGAAAAACGCGGAGTTTTCAAATGCGACTTAGCCTCGCGGTAAACTACTTGCAGTTGGAATATTTTTCATGATGCTAAAACGCTATCAATGTCGGAAAAAAAAGAAAATTATTACTTATCTTGTTAAACATAACAATGAAAAGCAGAGAAGTGTATTGACATGATCGTAATTGAAGGCATTTAACTGAATAAATTTTAGTGTACACCACTTGTGATATACAAGGTATATAACTATCAGCGACACCTCATTGTGTTTTTCGTGTCTGTGACCGAATGAGCTACCATAGAAACGAATCTCATCAAGACCATATAGCGTCATTACCAGCAGTGCACGCACGCGTCAGCTCACTTTATCGTTGACTACTCACTCATTTCACCCATGTTGGCCTCAGACACTTGTACGAGTCGAACAAATAGATTGTACATCGGGAGCTAGCTTTTATGTTTGCGATGCTCATTTCCAGGTCAGAGTTCATGCAGGATTGTGTCTGCTCGGAGTTCTTTCGGCGTTTGGTGGTTTCTAACGGAGGTTATGTTCACTTGAATACGTGAATCTAGGTTGATAAACTGGCCGGTTCTTATCTTACCGCTTTGTTGCAGTTGTTGTTTCCTGTAGCAGTGATTAAAAAAGCTACAGTCAGGAGCTGTGAGTTTGTGGCCAATAATCGGAGACTACACATAATGGGATAAGACAATGAAAGCTGTGGTCTGATATAGTGAGTGGCACTTGGGAAATTGTGTAATCAGAAAATTGGAGGCAGTTTAAATAACAGTAGACTAGATTTGAAGCAGCTGGCTGGATCTGAGCTGCAGTTAGATAAACTAAAACCACAGTGCGTCTTGTTGAGTTCAAGTCACTAGGTATGTACTGTAGATGTTTGGATGTTTTGTGTTCACACTGTCGTGTGAAGGTATCTGTCATTCTGTATTTTGTGTTTTTAAAATCGGTTACTTACTCAGTAGATTTGTTATGTCGTATACCTCTGTGTAAAATAAGTCTAAGAAAGTTTAGGTTTTAACCCTGCTGATGAGCCTGTTCTTGTGTTGAAACAGTTTATTTTACTGGGATTCTTTCAGAATTCAAAAATCTAAGATATGTCATTAGTTTTATTTGTACTTCCATGTTACTATTCAGTTATTTTATATAAATTTCTGTCATCATTCACTGTGTTAGGTTTAGTGGAGAAATAACAATGATACTAAAAGTAAAGTATCAACATAAGTGTATTATTTCTATCACTAGTCCTCAGCAATAGCTAATCGATATTTTACTATTTCGTGAGCACAGCTGAGGAAGCAACCGGTACGCTGTGCTCTCATAACTGCTTTGTGTGTTTAAAATGTTCATGACATTGTGTTCTCGAGACAGACCCGCAGCATTTTATTGATTTAACAAAGCAGCTGGATCTGTTCAGATTTGTCCCGGTCACAGCTAAAAGTGGGGAAATAAGCGAAAAGTGGGGCAGTAATATTGTCAATCTGTTGCAGAAACAATATATCGAACTTCTGCTTCGCTAGCACATTGGGTGACATTTGTGCAAAAAGTGTAGACATCATTTTTAGTGCTTGCTTGTCTAGTATTGTATGCGAAGCACTACTAATACTAAACCGCATGTACATTGTGTAATATAAAGTCTAATAATGTTGACACCATTTCTTACAATGGTTCCGTGATATTCAGTATAATACAAGGATCGGCAACCAGTCGATCCCGATCCACCGTTAGTCCCAGTGTATGACTGGTATAAGTTTAGGCGATTGGGGGGGAGACTTTTTATACGGTACTAGGAAAATTTCGAACTAGACCTGTCCCGCCAGCATTTAAAATCGCGATGCCGCAAGGATCAAATATACTTCTTCCGCATTCACAATGAAACCTCTCGAGCTGGCTACAAAAATATATATGTGAACTGCATAAGATAGGAACATGATCTTATCTTTGTAAGGTTCATCCTCCCCACATTCCCCCCCCCTCCCCCGGTTAAAATTACTCACATATGCACGCACACACACATATATGTGTATGTGTGTGTGGTAGATCTTTAGAGGGCTCAGTGTTACTAAAGTAAATCTCAAAAGCTCCTGGGTTGCTGACATCTGGTATAAAACATGCAAGTCACGAGCAGTTTCTGAATCACAGAGACAAACATGCTGACGTAGCGGCCACTAAACCATCGTTTATGAACAATACGCAGCAACACCAGACGAAAGTCAAACAGTGACGTAAATTGAAAAAGCCCTAATGAAAAGAACAAAGAGTAACCAAGGTCCAAAGTAGGCATTCAAAAATGCTAATTCGCGAGCTAAACAATAAAAACAGCAACGCGCGTTCTATATCCCTCGGCGTGTTGATTTTTTGTTGTTGAGTAAAGAGGGTGTGGGGTTGGGGAAGTGTTACGTGCAGTCTTTGATATCTTACAATATTATACATTGGTATACTTGTTATGTTCGCAAATATTTTGTAAACAAAATAGTGCTTAAGGAAAAGTCATTATTGAGTTACTTCCCTTGAAAGTTGTGTCGGCTCTTTCGATCAAACTCCGCGGATGAATCCATTATTACTGCGATTTATTCTTTGTTTGGGTAATAATAGATTGTTCTTGCTTCAGAATATCTATGGCCTGAATTTATGTGTATTGTTTGTCTGAGTAGGACGAGTCTGTCTTATATCTGTATATCTTTACATATCTAAGTCGAACTATATGTTCTGTTGTCTCTAAAGTCAAAGGCTATTCGGCGGATGTGTCGCTAGAGTGTGGTGTGATTTGGCTTCGTCCTGATGGGGACTGTGTTTTTTTCTATGTCGGCTTGTCGCCGGGAAAAAAGTGATCTCAGTATTCGTGGGGAAAGTGATAGTCGTCTAGACCTATCGTGTATGCTTTACCCCAGTGTTTATTCGTATTGCCAAGGAATGGCAGAATCATATTTCTGATACCAAGGTAATAATAAATACTCTTATGAACTCTCGTACGAAGCCACCATTTTCGATAGGTACGATTTGAATGTCTAAGAGAATATATTTGACTCGATGAAAACGACTTCGATTCCTAGCAGCACTATATCCTGTAGAATGCAGTCAATTGTTCATGATCAAATCTACAGAGCAATGAAATGTCTAATGAATGTCTAACTTTAGGACAGATTCATTATCTGTATCCAAACGTGAGTGACAGCTCACGAGTGAAGCCATCTTGGAACCAAACATGTAGTGACTTTCAAGAAGAGAAAAGGGATGCCCGTATTATCGCTTGATTAGTCCAGAGATCACTGCTACACATGAGAACCCATTGCTAGCGGTTCCATATTATTATATGAAAAAAAAACTGTGCTGAACCTTATGTTAAAGAATCTTCGCTAGACGAGATTAGGTAGAAGCCATCTTGGATATTGTTTATAATCTGACGTGCTTTGTCAGTAAACTCAGTTGATATATATATATATATGGGCAATACTGAGTGCTTGGCTACTGACAGTCCATTATAATATTATTCTACATGAGTGCCCATGTAACATTGCAAGACCATTTATCCACTGTACCATGATGTATTATGCCAACCTGTGATTTGTCACTATCTGTGCTGTCGAGTGTGTACGTCCAATTAAACTTTAGTAAAGGTACACAGTCGTTGGTGTCGATGACTTCCAGCCATACATGAGTGTGAGAAAAGAACATTTGTCAACACCACGAACCCTTCCTATCATTCGCACATTATACACTCCATCTATGTCTACACACCACTGCGTAGGTCAAGTTGACATTCCATACACTACAGTGGAGCAAACAACACCATAGAGATCTTATCAACTGATGATGATGATGTCTGCTTCCATCCACTTATATTTATCTTTTTGGTGGATATCATTAACTGGGATTAAACAGAGGGCTTTATCAACTGGTGGACCAGCTTTCTGGGTTTGACCTCGCACAAGTTCAGAAGTCAACAAATTACCGATACCAGACCGTTTCCTGTGGCTGATACGACACACTTGCAGTATTGGTTTGCTCTTTGTCAACACTTCGTCACGTGACCTGTCAAGTGAATGCAGTATGTAGGTCAGCGTTGTTGACATTTTTACATTAGACATTACAGAGTTTCACAGAACATTTGGATCAATTCTTGTCAATATTAACAGGAAGACAGTATTAGTGAACTAAGAAGTCCTATTTTCATCGATGGATCTTCTTGTCTTCTATATATGAACTTTAATATTTAAGGCCAGAATGTTTAATTGAATAAAGTGGCAGTTTGTTTATTTTCATAAAAATAACTTTTCCATTACTGTAAAACTGAGCCTATTTTGCAACACATACTATCATACACATAATTTATATATATTTATGTTTACATGTTATTTGTTTGTATAGTATGTTAGTTTCTATGTCAGCGGGTTGTGTTTAAGGTTGGGCGGCGTCCTCACAACAGAATATCCAACGTCATAGAGGGTCCGTTGTGGGCGTTTTCTATAGGTGCAATTTTCTTGATTGAAAATTTGCTGCGACAACTGTTGCTTTTGTGTTAGCTGTGAAGTCTGTAATTATTGTTATTTTTGTAATATTTCTTTGTTCTTTAGTTTTGTTTGGATTTGTTTGTAATTTGTTGGTCTAACCTTTTCTATCTTTCAGTTCTATTCACAATTTATATTCATATATTGTGACGTCATTTGTGTTGTTATTCTTTGCAGATTCAGTGATTATTTTCATTGATTTCCCTATTTGATTTATTTTGATTTCTGCAAACGTTCTTGTATTGTCAGTCCTATTTGTACTTTATGTATTCTGTTGGTTGACATATGTTTTATATAGGTATATTTCATAATACACAATTGCCTGTGCATTGCACTTGGATTATGGTATAAACCAGTACCTGATTATTATTACTGTTATACAAGACCTTATTAAGGCTTGTGACCCACAGATATTGGGATAGTATACTGATTAATCAAGTCATTAAGAACTTGTGGTATTATTATTGGTTCAGGTGATTAGTATTATTGTTAGACATCATGTCTCCATTAGAATACTTCATTACACAAGGGAAATCCCTTGATAAGACTGGTCAACATTTAGAACAATGGGCTGTTGCTCAATATGACAAAGCATTAGCTGCAGAAGAGAGAAAAGCCATGGCTGAAGAGAAAAGATTAGAAAGAGAAGCTGAGGCTGCTGCTGAACAAAAGAAATTGCAGATGCAGGTGGAGGAAAGGAGATTTGAAGCTGAACAAAAAAAATTAGAAAGAGAAGCTGCTGCTGAACAAAAAAGATTAGACAGTGAAGCTGAACAAAAAAGATTAGACAGTGAAGCTGAACAAAAAAGATTAGACAGGGAAGCTGAACAAAAAAAATTAGAAAGAGAAGCTGCTGCTGAACAAAAAAGATTAGACAGTGAAGCTGAACAAAAAAGATTAGACAGGGAAGCTGAACAAAAAAGATTAGACAGAGAGGCTGAAGAAAAAAAAGCAATAAGAGAACATGAATTTGAGTTGGAGAAATTGAGATTGAAAAGTATGAGTAATGTTAATCAGGCATCTAGTGGTAATGGTAAACCTTCTACTTACAAGGTTAAGGTTCCACCGTTCAATCAGTCCAGTGACGATATTACATTCTGGCTGGATAGATTTGAACGTTCTTGTCGTACACATAATGTGGATAAACCACAATACGCTAATCAATTAGCAGAAAACTTGAAAGGTGAATCTTTGACTAGATTATGCCTTGTAGGAGAAGCAGATAAGGATAATTATGATGTCATTAGGGCGGCTTTGATAAAAAAATATCAGCTAAGTGAGGAAGGCTATCGCCTTTTATTTAAGACGATGGTGCCTGAGACAGGTGTAGAATTCTCAGAATTCACTGCAAAGGCACGTCTCACAGTTGATCGTTGGATTGAGCTTTCCAAAACAGAAAAAAACGTATGAAGGACTTATGGATTTGTTGCTCAGAGATAAGATTATGTCATGTGTGAACAAACCCTTCCTTGAATTTATACATGAGCGTAAACCCAAATCTCTAAAAGAAATGGAAGAATATTGTTCCAAATATGTCACTGCACACCCCGACGTGACTTTTGGCAACACTAAGATTAAGGAGAGTATGCCAGTTGCTTCAGCAACACCATACAATCCCAATTATTCACACAGATTTCAGGGACCTCAAAACAGATTTGATAAAAAAGGTAACCATAATAGTTATCAAAACCAAGGTAACCAATCATTTCAGGGGTCTTCTTCAAAGAACTGGAGACGAGCTGATAGCTCTCGACACAGGGGTGGTCATAATTATAGGAATTTCCGTAGAGGAAGTAATTATAGAAACTATCAGGGTTATCCGTCTTGGAGTCAACAAGATCATAATTACAGAGATACTCATTATAATGAATATGATAATGGTAACCAGGGAACTATGACTCAAACCCAAATAGGGGTTACAATAGAGGTAACAATAACTACAGAGGTGATAATAACCGAGGTAGATCTCAAAACAAAAGACATAAACCACATTTTCAGGCAAACTCTGCACAACAAGAGTCCCATGAAGCCTATAAACAGAGTAAAGATAAGAATGATGCTAGTAATATGGCATGTGCCGCTTTTGATTTTGGGAGAGCATCTCAGTGCCCCCAATGCAAAACGTTATTTGAGCCAACCACAGTGTCTACTTTAAGCTGTGGCCATCCTCTTCCTGCTCTTCCGGCATCAGTCGCGCATGATGGAAGAGGTTCTCTTGTCTTACGTAAGGGTTTAGTGAATAACAATCCAGTCTCTGTGCTATTTGATTCTGGATGCACCACAATTGGTGTTAGGCAGTCACTCGTAGATCCTTCCCGTGCCACTGGACAAGTAGTCACATGTGTAACATTTGGCGGCACATTAGAGAAATACTCTACTGCTATCATTAGGATTGCTACTCCTTTCTTTACAGGAGATGTACACGCATGTCTTCTTCCGAATCCGATCGCTGACCTCATCATCGGTCGCATTCATGGAGTCAAAGAATGCACTCCGCAACAAATTTCCACGTGGGAAAGGCAAAACATGCAGATTGCTAACGCTGTAGTCACTAGAGCTCAGGCTCTTAAGATGCCTCAAACTTCATCTACTGAAGATAATGAAGTGCATAACCAAGATAATCCCTTGGTAATTTCTCGTGACTCGTTTATAAAACAGCAAGAAGATGATCCCACTCTGAAGAAATTCTTCATTCTTGCAACTAAAGGTGATCCGAATAAAGACACAAGTCGTAAATCGTGGATTACAAAGAAGAATGGCGTACTTGTACGTATGGTTCAAGACTCCATTACGTCAAGTCATTCTCAAATCCTGGTTCCCAAGAATTTGAGAGTTAAAATTTTGCAGCACGCTCACGACTCTCAGTGTGCTGGACACATGGGTTTTTCCCGTACTAAGTCAAGAGTCCTTGCGGCTTTCTTTTGGCCATTGGTAAACAAGGACATACGTATTTATTGTCGATCTTGTAAAGTATGTCAGGAAGTTAAATCCAAAGGTCCACGCATGCTGCACCCATTCAGGCGGCGGACATTCCTATTCGGCCGTTTCAAAAAATGGCCATAGACATTATTGGTCCATTTAAGATCAAGTCTGCCAGAGGACATCAGTTTATCTTGACGTGTGTTGATATGTGCACACGTTGGCCAGAGGCTATTCCTCTGAAGAGCATTACTACTGCTGATATTGCAGATGCTCTTTGGCTTATATTTTCTCGTCTGGGGTTCCCCGGAGAGATATTGTCAGACCATGGCACCCAACTAATATCAGATACCATGTCTCAAGTAATGTCTACTCTGCAGATAGATAGATCTTTAAGTAGTATCTACCATCCAATGTCTAATGGTATGGTCGAACGCCTTAATAGAACACTTAAAAACTTACTGGGGAAGATAACTGAGGATCATCCTCAAGACTGGGACAGAGTTTTACCTGCGGCCCTCTTCGCTTACAGAGAGGTACCCAATGAACATACGGGATTTTCTCCCTTTGAACTCGTCTTTGGCGCGCGTCCGCGTGGCCCTATGTCGTTGCTTCACGATCTCATAACATCTGACAATATTGACGATGACACAAAGTCATCCTACGAATATGTCATCGCGTTGAGACAAAAAATTATCGAAGCATGCAAATTAGCAACTTCTTCTTCTGAATTTGCGAAACAGAAGGCAAGGCAATTTGCCAATAAAGAAGAGATGTTACGACTCAACTTTGTCCCTGGTGACAAAGCATTTGTATTACTACCTTGTAGGGGAAAAAAACAGATTACTTATTTCTTGGAAAGGTCCGTACGATATAATATCGAAAAAATTCCGATGTCGACTATATTGTCGATATTGATGGGAAGCATAAAACCTTCCACATCAATATGCTTACTGAATTCCATGAACGTCCGGATTATTTGCAACCCATTTTCCAAGCAACGGACAATTCTCCAGTACAACATGGTCATTACTCATCACTGTCCGTGATACAGGATGAGGAAACAAGTTTTTCAGATGTAAATCTTCCTCTTCCAATGATCCCACTTCATTCTAGTGAATCATGAAAGAACGTTACTGTCTCTCCTGATTTGTCTCTAGGAGAACAGCGACAAGTTTCAACTATGTTGCAAACATTTCAGGATGTACTCACTGACATCCCTGGACAAACGCTTGTCATTGAACATGACATTGTTCTAACTGACCATACTCCTATTAGGGTTAGACCTTATCCTATACCTATACATTTTCAAGCACAGGTCGAGAAAGAGTTGGATGAGATGATAGATTTGAAAATAATCGAACCATCCACCTCTGCATATTCTTCGCCGATGGTTATTGTGCGTAAAAAAGACAATAACATACGTCTTTGCGTTGACTATCGAAAATTGAATCAAGTAACGAAGTTCGATGCCGAACCTATGCCTTTACTGGAAGAGCTACTTACTCGACTCTCCAAATCTCATTTTTTCACTAAACTTGATTTGTCTAAAGGATATTGGCAAGTTCCTTTATCTGAACGCGCCAAACCTCTCACGGCTTTTTCAACACCTAGAGGTTTGTTCCAATGGAATTTTATGCCTTTCGGTCTTATGAACGCACCAGCTACATTCGTACGCATGATGCGCCGAATCCTATCTTATCGGTCAGATGTCATTGCATATCTAGACGACATCTGTCTTTTCAGCGATACTTGGGAAGATCACTATTCAGGGTTAGATGCATTGCTGTCTACTTTGCGTGAGCACCACCTGACAGCGAAACCCTCTAAAGCCTATATTGGTTTTAGCGAAATTTCTTTCCTAGGCCACCGAGTTGGTCATGGTTTCCTAAAGACAGAGGACCATAATACTAGTAAGATACTTAACATCTCAATCCCTAAGACTAAAAAACAGGTGAGAAGTCTGTTAGGTCTTATTCAATTTTATGGCAGATTCATTCAGAATCTATCCTCTATCATGGCACCTCTTTCAACACTTCTAAAGAAAGGTTCGCCTAATGTGGTCCACTGGTCTCAGGAATGCCAATGCTCTCTGGATAAGATTAAAACATTGTTTTCAACACCACCTATTTTAGTGCTACCTACTAAAGATAAGACATTCGTTCTTCGTAGTGACGCTTCATCCACTGGGATTGGAGCGGCACTAATGCAAGAGTACTCTGGAACTCTGCATCCTGTAATGTATATTTCCAGAAAACTTAATGCGGCAGAAAGGAATTATTCGGTTTTAGACAGTGAGCTATTAGCTATGGTTTGGTCGATCCTCAAACTACAGAGATTCCTTCTAGGCGCACATTTCATAGTAGAAACCGACCAAAAAGCTCTTACTGCTATACAGAGTAAGAATTTGAAGAGCTCGAGGTCTACTCGATATGCAATTGCTCTTCAACCTTTTCATTTCTCTGTGCGAGCTATTCGTGGATCAGATAATGTGATGGCAGACATTCTGTCAAGATGCCCACATGATTCCACATAACGATTAGGGCTTAGACTTCTTGATATGTCTAGTTCTATAGTAGTTCCTTTTCTATATCATGATAGATACACATTTGTAATTTAATAATATAATGATTGTATCACTACATAGCGGTTCATTGATGTTTATTCACCGCTGTGCTTTGATGATTTTTTCTTCATAAATCATAAATTTAAGATATCTAATACGAAATGATGATATGAATTTTTTAGGCATTGGGTAATTGCCAGAATTGTATTATACTTTGATGACACCTTCCTGGAAAAATATACTTGTAGAGAAATAATTTCTCTCAGTTTATGAGACACATTCTCACCAGTCGCTCCATAAGTCGACTTAGCCTCATATTAGGCGTTATAGGTATTCCTGATATTTTCATCTGCGCATTATTCATGCGTTGTGAGCCTATTGTACGTTGCTCCTAGATGTATTTCAAAAAAAAAAGTTCCATTTTTTTTTCCCCGGGAGGTGTGGTAAGACTGTTACGTGCAGTCTTTGATATCTTACAATATTATACATTGGTATACTTGTTATGTTCGCAAATATTTTGTAAACAAAATAGTGCTTAAGGAAAAGTCATTATTGAGTTACTTCCCTTGAAAGTTGTGTCGGCTCTTTCGATCAAACTCCGCGGATGAATCCATTTTACTGCGATTTATTCGTTGTTTGGGTAATAATAGATTGTTCTTGCTTCAGAATATCTATGGCCTGAATTTATGTGTATTGTTTGTCTGAGTAGGACGAGTCTGTCTTATATATGTATATCTTTACATATCTAAGTCGAACTATATGTTCTGTTGTCTCTAGAGAGGTCAAAGGCTATTCGGCGGATGTGTCGCTAGAGTGTGGTGTGATTTGGCTTCGTCCTGATGGGGACTGTGTTTTTTTCTATGTCGGCTTGTCGCCGGGAAAAAAGTGATCTCAGTATTCGTGGGGAAAGTGATAGTCGTCTAGACCTATCGTGTATGCTTTACCCCAGTGTTTATTCGTATTGCCAAGGAATGGCAGAATCATATTTCTGATACCAAGGTAATAATAGATACTCTTATGAACTCTCGTACGAAGCCACCATTTTCGATAGGTACGATTTGAATGTCTAAGAGAATATATTTGACTCGGTGAAAACGACTTCGATTCCTAGCAGCACTATATCCTGTAGAATGCAGTCAATTGTTCATGATCAAATCTACAGAGCAATGAAATGTTTTATGAATGACTAACTTTAGGACAGATTCATTATCTGTATCCAAACGTGAGTGACAGCTCACGAGTGAAGCCATCTTGGAACCAAACATGTAGTGACTTTCAAGAAGAGAAAAGGGATGCCCGTATTATCGCTTGATTAGTCCAGAGATCACTGCTACACATGAGAACCCATTGCTAGCGGTTCCATATTATTATATAAAAAAAAAAAACTGTGCTGAACCTTATGTTAAAGAATCTTCGCTAGACGAGATTAGGTAGAAGCCATCTTGGATATTGTTTATAATCTGACGTGCTTTGTCAGTAAACTCAGTTGATATATATATATATATATGGGCAATACTGAGTGCTTGGCTACTGACAGTCCATTATAATATTATTCTACATGAGTGCCCATGTAACATTGCAAGACCATTTATCCACTGTACCATGATGTATTATGCCAACCTGTGATTTGTCACTATCTGTGCTGTCGAGTGTGTACGTCCAATTAAACTTTAGTAAAGGTACACAGTCGTTGGTGTCGATGACTTCCAGCCATACATGAGTGTGAGAAAAGAACATTTGTCAACACCACGAACCCTTCCTATCATTCGCACATTATACACTCCATCTATGTCTACACACCACTGCGTAGGTCAAGTTGACATTCCATACACTACAGTGGAGCAAACAACACCATAGAGATCTTATCAACTGATGATGATGATGTCTGCTTCCATCCACTTATATTTATCTTTTTGGTGGATATCATTAACTGGGAATAAATAAAGGAATTTATCAGGAAGGGTTCCTCGTTTTATCTTCTAAATCAAATTTTGTGTTTTTCACAGTTTTAGACTGCTCCTAAAATGTTTGTTTTATAAGTATTGTTATACAATTCCCGTACTGTCAAATAATTAGTACAAACGTGGTAAGGCTGATACTGGTACAACAGGACGACGCTGAGACACAAAGAAACATCAATCTTTTCCGCAGGATAAGACTGGGACACAAGCGTCAAGCATCTGTTTTTTATAACAGGACAAGACTGAGACACACGAGACAAACTTGGGTCTTTACAATAGAACAAGACTGAGACATAAGAGGCAAACATTGATCTTTACAACAGGACAAGACACACGAGACAAACATGGGTCTTTACAATAGGATAAGACTGAGACACACGAAACAAAGTTCGGTCTTTACAACAGAACAAGACTGAGACACACAAGACAAACCACAATCTTTACCAAGGGACGAGGCTGAGATACACGAGACAAACATCGATCTTTCGAACACGGTAAGACTGAGATACGCGAGACAAACATCGATCTTTCGAACACGGTAAGACTGAGATACACGGTCTAATCACATTGTAAACCTGACATACTTTATCAATTTGTCTCTCGTCTTGTCTTCAGTCATCCACTTTACTAAATGGTAATCGTGGGCTACAAACAAAATGTCCGCTTCTGAAAATTGAAACAGTTTGTTTTCAGATCTATTTTATTTTTCTCTTATTTTGAGTGGTTGTCACCTCCATGACTATCTGGTTTCTGAAGTCGAAACTCGAATTCTTCAGATATCAACAAAAAGAAGTCGAGTCCAACATAAACATCGGAATTTTCAATTTAAATGTCATGTCTGACATATTGTGTAGCTCTGAAACATTGAGAACAACAAAAACAACAACCAAAAAGCTCCAAACTTTCATAAATGGATGCCTGCGTAGAATAGAATGATTGATGTTGTATGACGAAATCACTAATGATGACAACAGCCTGACAAGTGCCAACAGAACAACAGATGATAAGACAACGCTGGCGAAGAATAGGACACACACAAAGGAAACCTGTTGATAGCGTTACCAGGCAGTCCCTGATCTGGAATCCACAGAGAGGTAGACAGAGACCGAAGCGACACGGAGAAGAGAACTGGAGACAGACATGAAGAGGATGGAGAAGACATAGAAGGACCTTGAGCTGATTGCACTTGACAGGAAGACTTGGTATGTGTTTGTTAAAGGTCATAGAAGGACCTTGAGATGATGGCACGTGACAGGAAGACTTGGTATGTGTTTGTTAAAGGTCATAGAAGGACCTTGAGATGATGGCACGTGACAGGAAGACTTGGTATGTGTTTGTTAAAGGTCATAGAAGGACCTTGAGATGATGGCATGAGATAGGAAGACTTGGTACGTGTTTATTTAAGGTCAATACTCTTTGGGGAATTGAAGGGTGATGATGAAAATGATACATCAAAAAATATTCTCATTCGCACGTTCTTTTAAATTCCTCTACTTTCTCAATCTATCTATCTATCTATCTATCTATCTATCTATCTATCTATCTATCTATCTATCTATCTATCTATCTATCTATCTATCTATCTATCTATCTATCTATCTATCTATCTATCTATCTATCTATCTATCTATCTATCTGTCTGTCTGTCTGTCTGTCTGTCTGTCTGTCTGTCTGTCTGTCTGTCTGTCTGTCTGTCTGTCTGTCTGTCTGTCTGTCGGTCGGTCGGTCGGTCGGTCCGTCCGTCCGTCCGTCCGTCCGTCCGTTCGTCCGTCCGTCCGTCCGTCCGTCAGTCCGTCAGTCCATCCGTCCTTCTGCATGCATACATATATATATATATGTTTGCAAAGTATGTTTATAACTATTCATACCAACACAAACAACAATTCCGTTGTAACGGTTATGACAGCAAATCAGCTAGACATTTGCAAGAAAATGCTTAATGTGCAATTTTTGCTGTTTTAAACTGAGGTCACGTAAACCTGGCTGTCCTCGAATTAGGATGATGTCTAATTCGTCAGGTAGGTGAATTAGAGAAAACACTGAAGGAAGGGCAGTTAGGTGGAAACTGTTGAAAGATTCACACTTTTTCTACTATCACACTATAACAGTTTAGTGTAGTAGCATCCAGGCAGTACAGTTACAAAGGACATGTTTAATTAAGTTCTATTTCCCAGACCATCGCAACTACATCTTGATCAGTGACACTACACACACATTCGATTATTACCACGTAGAAGGCAAAGTTGATGCACACTAGTGTTGTACTATCTGCCATATTTACCTTTGATCACATGGTTTTACAAAAAAGTGTTCTTGCCATCATGCACCACTAGTTTATCCTGACTTGTTTTACGTCTGTAGCTTCAAATATTCAGCCAGCACCCAGCTCCGGGTTTTGTAAGGAAAGAGTGCTACCTGTTCTTTAGGAACAAAGATTTATAAAGCTAGAGAAAAAGAAAAAAAGATGGATGAAGAAAAAGGCAGAAATAGAGGCTTAGTGGATATCAGGAAAAAATAGATTTATGCGACGATAGATTTGAAAGACCAAATGTCGTGCTGTAGTTGTTCTCGTGCTTTGAACGAGAATTATTGAAGCATAGGAAGAATGTTTGTGCGAAAATTGAACAATGAATGTATTTGATGTAGCGGGATGTTAAGGTTTGTTTCCTCACTTATTCTTTCCGCCTGCTACAAGATGAGCGCAATAAATCCGCCATTCATTCATTCACTTTTCTGACAAATCCAAAAGTCAGTTGCAAGATTTACGTATTCGCTCTTTTATTCAGTTGTTTACTCACATCAGTGCTTCTATTTAACAACGCTGCTCGTTTCTTCGCGCTACACTCATCAGCCAGGACAAGACAGCATACAGGCATCGTTCTAAGATCATACCTTAGAAGCATTTCAAATTGCTATGGTCTAGCACAGAGTCCGATCTTTCGAATAACTGCTTACCACATTGAGAACTGTTACAAAATCCGCATGCCACACTGAGGATTTTTTAGTTTCACTTTTTTACTTGTGGCATGTCCGTCAACTACATGTACTATTAATTAGGCTTCTTGATACTTAATGTATTACAAAGTGTATGCTCACGAACTACTAATATTAGTGATATTAATACCATCACGCATCATCAGTGTCACGACATATATCTAGGGAAGCGCTTCTCTTGCCCACATCCGTAGCAGAAAATGACGCACGACAACATCATGGAAATAATGCTTAGAACATAATTGTTATGACTTTAAGGACACCATTTTGCGGATTTGCACAGACAGGAAGTGAAACATACTATTTGTGACGCAGATAAAGGCGATAATTAGATCATCTGTCGGGGTAGACATCTTGGCGGAAGACATTACGCAAGGAAAACATGGTCGCAATATTGTGGGAGGCAGATAGGCGCAGCCGGAATAATATTACGTCTTATTATAAAGAGGTCACGCGTGGATATTAAATTTAATATTTTGAAACACGTGAGAGTATTATTTTTCGAATTTGAAAAGCCCCTACCCACGTAGTGCAGAACGAGATTCGATTTGATTGGTTTGAAGTGAGAGCCGGAATATACAATGCATTCTATTGGAACATTCGGCGGAAACACCATCTGTGAATTGAACTGAGAATGAGAGATATAATCTAGTGAACTCAGAAACAGAACAGACAGCTTGGCAACTTCAACCGAGCAACTCCCAACAGCCAGGAAGAGAAGGATCGGACCTAGAATTCCTATTTCAAAAGTGACAGATCGACAGTATTTGGGCATCTCTGAAACCTTAAGAGTAAACCCGCATATTTAAATACAAGAGTGGAAACCTAAAAGGACCAGGACAGATCTAAGTATGAGGGAAACTTTAAAACATAAAAAAGTCAGCCCATAGTTTTAAATACAAAGACTGGAGTCCTAAGGAATTGGATCTCCGTCATCAAGTGTTTCACCCGTCATAAGAGGAATTATAGATTTCCAGGCCAAGTGTTTCACCCGTCATAAGAGGGATTCAAAATTTCCAGACGAAATTGATTCGAGAGCATATGCACCGAAATTGCTTGGGTCCATTCTGAATCTGGGCAGGGATATTGTGTATTCCCAAAATTTGGGGTAAGTTGTGAACATTTCTTTTACAAATGTGAATTTAACATGTTTTCTTGCTAGCTGGTAGTATATATGATAGTAATATGAAGGCTGGCTAACCTCACATCATATTGAAAATAGTATATTCATGAAAAACCACTACAGCATAGGAGCTGGTGAGTTGTTTTCTTACTATGACCGTGAGGGCGGAAACCCGACAAGTAGAGTGACCCCAGACCTCCGACTGGAGCAGTGAGT